>PISX010020311.1:0-36117 GCA_004024625.1 Mellivora capensis | reverse complement strand
CTTGTGCGGGTAAGTGGAGGCCCCTCCCGCTGGCTGGGGAGGGTCTCGGCTCAGTGCGCCTTCTCCTCCGGGATCTGGAAGTCAGTCGGTGGGCTTGTGGGGGAAGGGCCGGGCTGGCCGGGTCGGGAGCGAGCGAGGGACGGCCGCATTTGGTGGAGTCCAAACCTTTCCAGAATGAGATGACACAAGCCAGAGAAAGACCGGAAGGGCAGTCGTACCCTCCAGGGAAGCTGGTCCTGCTGGACGTGGGTCATCTCGCCTGTGCTGATGGGAGGGGGCAGGGTGGCCACTTGGGGCCTGGCCTTTGACCTCTAACACCTTTCCTTGCTCACTGTTTTCCAACTGTGACTGAGACTCTGGAGGGCAGAAAGACAGTGTGTCTGTGACGGTGATGGGGATATTGGCAAGAAGCCAGAGGTCTTGGGACTAAGGCTGTGACCCCAGCTCTGGCATTCTGGCAGCTCTGCGGGGTCTCCTTCGGTGCACCTGCTCCCAGCCACCACCACAAGGGGCTTTCCCAGGGAGAAGGGAAGGATTCGGTTTACAGATTTGTATTTCAGTAACCTAGGTCATCAAGTAACGTTCCCTTCTTCCATTTGAAGAAAACTGCAACCCGGTCTGGGCAATAATCTGATAAAATGAGGGTGAGGACCCATTAAGGAGTTGCCCAAGCATTGTGGACCGCCTCGCCCCACTCGTGGAAATGAGGGTGGGGAGGGGCTTCCTCAAGGGCTTGCTTTCCTTCCTCTGACCGATTAGCCCATGTTGTCTCCCGCTCCACTCCACACGGAAAGCTGGGGTGTGAGTTTAAAATGCAGAGATGGGGTGGGGGCGCCTGGGGGGGCTCAGTGGGTTAGGCCTCTGCCTTCTGTCTGCTCTTGATCCCAGGGCCCTGGAGTCAAGTCCCGCATCTGTCTCCCTGCTCAGCGGGGAGCCTGCTTCTCCCTCTCCCTCTGCCTGCTGCTCCCCCACCCCACCCCCGGTTCATTCTCTCTCTCTCTCTCAAATAAATAAATAAAACCTTTAAAAATAATAATAATAATAAAATGAAATAAAACGCAGAGACAGAGCAGAACGAGGCAGGGGCACCCGCGTCAGATGCCCGCCACACACACCACACCCACGGTGACCGGCTCCAGGCCTGCGCAGCGCGTGGGATGTAGGGATTGGCACTGGGAAGCCTGTGTTCCTCTTCCTCCCCAGACCCAAGCCCCTTTGAAACCATCGGATTTCCGGATTTCCGGAAGAGCTGAAAGCCCTGGAGCCCTCTTTTGTTATGTTAATGGCATGACTTTTGGCAAGTCCCCCGAGGAAGGGGGCTGGGGGCTGGTTGCCTGGGGAACCAGCCCAGGGATTAGAGGCGCCCACGGTTCACCCCCACCCCCACCCCCAAATGCTGGGTCGAGGGAGGGGATGGAGATTGAGTCAGTCGCCAGTGGCCAATGGCCAATGATTTAATCAGTCCTGTCTGAGTGAGGGAGTGTCCATAAAACCCCAAGGACCGAGGTTTGGGGAGCTTTAGGTTGCCCCACGGGGAGGGGGCTTGGAGCTCTGCATCCCTTCGCCCTCCTTGTCCTGTGCGTCTTTCCCATCTGGCTGTTCAGGGGCTCTACTCTTTACAAAAAACTGATTATCTACGGAGCAAACATGGGCTGCTCCAGCTAACGACTGAGCTCTGCAAGAGGGGTTTTGGGACCCTCCCATTTACAGCCCATGGGTCCGGAGCACGGGACACCCTGGACTTCTCATGGGCAACTGAGTGGGAGCTGCCTTGAGGGAAGGAGCCGCTTCCCCAGGGTGCGCGCACGCTCCAGCAGCTGGTGTCCGAATCCAGTTCAAGGCTCCGGCAGGCGCCACAGAATTGTTTGCTGGGGAAACCCCCACCTCAGGTGGCTGAAGCCTCTGAGAGTCTGACCTCTGACCTTGGACCGCAGTCCCCCCCACCCCAGATGGGGAGCTTCCCAGAGCACCGCCCCACCCTGAACGCCCTGGCCGGAGGTCCCCTGTGATGAGATGAGGCACAGACTTGAGCAAAGCACTCAAGGCTTGAACCCCAACCTAAGTAGATTCCCAGTGTCTGGGGTCCGTCCACCAGCCCCAAGCCACCGACAGGATGGGGGCTCCATGGCCCCCTGGGCACTCACTATCCTCAGGGCCCTGGTCACATCTGACCAGCACTTGTCATTTACCTAACGCTTCCCATTAGTGAGTCATTCTTAACATAAATACGTTTATTTCAAGAGGTGACCTTACATCAGCTCACAGTTGGAAAGCTGGTGTTGTTGGTGAGGGCAGCCGACCATCAGACAGCATAAGGCGAGGAAAACAGAGTCGCTGTCTGGCTGTGCACTGTCCCGTCGGAGCCTGAGGGCTGCCAGGGAAGTGTTTACAAGAGGAGATGTGAGCGAGTACCAGAGTGTCCTCAAGATGCGCGGGGACCAGAGGCTTCCTCCTGAATGTCATCAGGATCAAAAGCAAATTGGAAAGGGAGCAAGTTTGTAATTGTGTGAGTCAGTCTTATTCAAAGGCTTGTGCTTGTGCTAGTCAGAAATCAGCTTAGCAGAAAACTGTTGCTGTGGCTCTGCGGGTGGGGGTCTGCAGACTCCAGAAAGGGCCAGACCCTCGATATTTTAGGCTCTTCTGACATCCAGCCTCAGTTGCAAATACTCAGCTCTTTGTAGTTCGAAGCTGCCCTCGACAATACATACGCTGTTGCGGTGTCCGCGTTCCAATAAAGCTTTATTGACAAGAACAGGCAGTGGGCCAGGTGTGGCCTGAGGGACCTAGTTTGACAAGTGCAGACCCAGCTCATTTCCCAACCTCCGGGAAGGTGTGCCCCTGCCAGCCTCACCGGCAGGAACATTACAGTGAGGGTGTGAGCTTGAGCTCCGGGGGCTCTCTTCGGCTCACAGCCAACAAGTACACACGTGACCTTGGGCCGCCATCCCAGCACTGCTGGAGTATTCTGCTGCTGGCTTTCTGGATTTCTCGGTTTAGTGATCCCAGTAGAGACGCACGAAACTTCCCTCTCCTGCGCACATCTGCACATGGGCCTGTAAGAGGTACCAGGAGGGAAGGCGGGTGCAGGCAG
Organism: Mellivora capensis; assembly: GCA_004024625.1. Taxonomy (NCBI): domain Eukaryota; kingdom Metazoa; phylum Chordata; class Mammalia; order Carnivora; family Mustelidae; genus Mellivora; species Mellivora capensis. The sequence goes on along the minus strand of PISX010020311.1, from coordinate 33,026 downwards.
AGCCACTGGCCCGAGAGGACTCTGAGTCTGCCTCCTGCTGGATGATGGAGAAAAGGACACTTCTGTACTTTCCGCCCCAGGGGCTACAGTGGTCTGGGGCTGACTGGTCAGAGCTGGAGGCAAGGCCAACATGAGAGCGAAGCACCCCCCCCACCGCCCCGCCGGCCAGCCAGGGCCTTGGCTCCCACACGGCCCCACGGACACACGTCACACAGACATCTGCGTGCTCTGATGGGGGCCGTCCTGCATTTCCTTCCGAACAGCTACAAAGCAGGGTAACTTGCCCCCTCCCCAGTTAGCACCAACCTCTCTGAACCTGGCTTGGGAGAGCAGCAGCTGGAGGAGATCTGGAACCCCTGCAGACACGGGGTCCCGAAGACGCACCCCCACCCCCACCCCCGCCACTGGCCTGTCTGACCGGGAACTCGGGGAATGGGCACGCAGCCGCAGGTGTCAGGAGAGAAAAGCCGGGAAGCAGCAGCTCAGCCCTGCCGAGGGGCAGCCTCTCCTCCTTCCTGGTCTGCCCCTGGCTGTGTTGGGAGCACTGGTGTCCTCAGACCTCCTGCCGTGTCCAGCAGCCCCCGTGGGGACGGTGTCTCCACGCCGGGCTCACCGGCTCCCAGACGGGCTGTGAGCAGAGGGGCAGCGTGTGGGTTAGTGTTAGCTGACTGCCGGAAAGGGCATTCCCAAAATTTCAGAACTGAATGCAATGGAGGTTATTTCTTGCTCCTGTGAAGGTCATTTGTGGGAGGGATAGCTCCCTACACGGCCATGTGGGGCCCTGGAATGAGGACTGCAGGACGGACGGGGCTCGGACATGGCCATGCCTGATGGCCAGGGACACCAAGAAACGCAGTCCTGCTGTGCCTGGAGGGAAGGGCACGTGTGAGAAGAGGGCTGGTCTGTGCCCCAGCAGGTTTGAGAACGGGCACATCCTTTCCCCCGATGGCCCAGCTGTGTCAGGGACCCCGCAGCGGCCAAGCCGGCAGACCTGATCATGAGCCCTCCTCCAAGCCTGGTCTTCCTTCCAGCTGGATTCTTGGGGGGGATCGACCTTCACATTGGACTTTTCCAAATGGCCTCCAAATGATTGTATAAGAACTCAGCATGGAAATACAGAGGCACACACGTGTGCACACGCACACATGCCTCGTCCCACTTCATATGCACACGCACGCACCCATGTTCTCCTGTGCTCACTCCTGCCTCCTTGCCCTTCCACCCATTAAAACCTTATCCAACACAGACGAGGGTTTCGGGGTGCATCTCTGCCCCGTCTCTGTCTGCAGGAAGCAGATGAGTTTCCTGCCGGTGTTTTGGGGGAGGGGCTGCTCCTGAAAGAAGCCTGAATCCCTTCAAGTGTGAATACAGCTTGATGGGGTGGGAAGCTGCGCATGGAGCCCTTGGAGGTTCAGCTCGGATCAGCTGCAATTCTGTGCTCATTAAAGCGTTTCATTCTGATAAAATATGTTAAATGAAAAAATGGGCGGGAGAGAAGCAGGCAGAATGTTCTTCCCAAAAAACCTCTGTTAATTACAGGCTTTTTCCTTGGAAGGAATATCACGCCCCCCCATAAGCACTAGTTAGTTCTGCGGTGCGGGGAGAGCGGGAAGCCTGCTTGTGTGGGGGAGAATCCTGAGTGGGGAAGGCGTGCGGCGCTGACGGGGCTGTGGGAGCTGCGAGCGTCCTCCGGGTGTGCCCACTGGAATTAGACCAGGGTCCGAATTAAGTGGGGAGCCGGGAGATGGAGCCACTCACAGAGGCTGTCCCTTCTTCAGAACAGAGGGGGACACGGTCACAGGCTGGCTGATTCCCTGGGAAGCAGGAAGGAGGTCCCTTGTTATGGGAAGTGGCAGGAGGGGGACCTTCCCTGCTCTGAACATTGAGCTCTGAGTTCTGGAAGGAGTCCCGTGGGGCCATGGGAGGGTGCCAAGCACCACACAGGCCCCGGAGATGGGAGCAGGAGAGGACTGGCGTCCTTTTATGGCTCAGGGGATGCTAGGCTGGCGGCTTGCTGCTTGGCGTTCAGAATTGGGTCCCTTGGCTACCAAGGTCACACGTACGTTAGCGGAGGGTTTTGAAAAGCCACTTGCTTTTCTAGCATGTGTGTTTGGTTTGACTTCTGGCAAGATTCAGAGTGAGGGTGAAGTCAAACTTTTTAAAAAGTCTCATAAAAATTCAGGATTTGTTAACTTGAGAGGCTGTCCAGGGCAACTGCAGCAGCCGGCTCAAGATGATGAGCAAGGACATCGTGCTGCTCGGGAGACAAGCCCTTTAATTCTGGAAGATGGTATTTTAAAAGACAGGAGCGCATGCAAACCTGTCCTCGGAGCGAGGCCTGGAGAAGGAGCTCTGAATGTCAGATTCCGGAAGGAGATGGTTACATAATCACTTAGCGTCCAGGGTGGCCACGTGGCCACGCTGAGCAGGAGGCCGTGTCTAGAGCAGGGAGGGAGCTCGTGCGAGCACAGCTGCAGGGGGCTGGGAAGGATTGCAAGAATCAGCTTCCCACCGGACAACCCCAGCGAGCTCGAAATGACTGACATCCACGGCTTGTTTCGCATTTCCTCGGGAAGCTTGGCTGCCATTTTGTGCCCCTACGCTATGTTCCTTCATGTCCAGGCACAAGTATTTGCTGAGCTCCTGTGTGGACCCGGACAGGCTGGGTCTTTGGGGCACAGGCTCTGGAGCTTGGTGAGCAGTGAGATGCGCCCCGGGTCAGGCTTTGATCTGAGACATGTGTGACAGGGACACGGTGGGTCGCCCCGTAGCTGACCCAGGATGGACTCACCATAGATGCTGATCGGATGTCTGCATACGTTTGATGGAGCCAGCTGGGTTCTAACTCACTGTTATCCTCCGAAATGTTTGCTGGGTGACCTCACGGTCCGAGCATCGTGGCAGCCATCTAGGAACCTAGTGTCTGACTCTGTGAAGGTATCCATTCACGCGGGAATGACCAAGCGGCCATTAGTCACCATCTCATGGAAGTCAGGCAAACTTTTGAAATGTGATATGCGTGGGGTTTTCCCCTTCCTTTGTTTCCTCACCTTCTCCAGGACAGGGTCTCACTCCTCAGCAAGTCACACAGGCCCTCATGATCTGACGCTGTCCCTCGGCACACCAAACCCGAGCCATGCTGGGCCACTGGCCGCTTGCCGATGGGTCACACCCTCGGTTTCCTGGAGGCCTGTGTACATGCTCTTCCCTCAGCTGGGACTGTTCTCTCTCGGCCCTTGAAACCCCCAGCCTGGCCACTTCCCACCTCCGAGGATGAACAGGCAGAGGCCCTCCAGTGGGGAGCACGGCACCCCCGTGACCTGCCGCCGTGCGGAGGCTTTGACGGTGCTTGTCAGTGATTATCGTTCTGTCTTCCCACTGAATGTGCAGGGCCCTGAGAGAGGGCCCACTGCCAGACACTCGGAGCAAAGTGGGCGTCACTAAGTGTTTACCAAATGAGGGAGTGATACAGCACTTGTGCCCGTCTCTACTGGTTAGCCTCTCGCAATCATTTTGACAACTGTTAGGTTAATTACACAACACTTGAAAGTAATCACATTGGAAGTTCTGCTGCTGGTTAACAGTGGAATACTTTGTCTCAGACTAACACATCTGAAATAACAATTATAAAACTTGCTAGAAAATTTCTCCAACTATTTGAAGTTGCTGGAGAGTGGCCAGGAGTGGACAGGAACTGCTGTGGACTTCCTGTCCTTCGAAAGAAGGAAACAGCACTGGGTAAGATCTTGTTTATATGGCTTTCCATCCGAGCGCACTCTCCCTCCCATCAACAGCTGGCTAGATCTCCCGCGGAGAACTGTAGTCTCTCTGGTCAGAGGAGTTGCAAGACGGACTCTAGAACTGACAGAGCAGTGGAATGTGAGGATGTAAATCCTGTAAAATATAGAGTCTCAGATGGAGACTCCCACATCAGCTTACAAGCTCTGCCCGGTCAGGGAGCTGTGACCAGATGAAGGAGGCTCCAGAGAACCCAGGGAAAAGCAACAGCAAGAAGATTGAGAGAACTGAGCAGAGGTTTCAACTACTGTGTACTGCAAGAGAAAAAGACTCCGATTTGGGTCCAGCCAATTAACTTCCACCTTCACAAAAATCCACACCCTTCAGAGGAAGATAACAGGACCCGTCTCTACCATGTATCATTCACAATGATCAATACACATGCAAAAATTACTAGACATGCCCCAGAAAATGGAACGAAAACAAAATGTGACCCACAGTTAAGAGGGAAAAATCACCCACAGAATCTAACTCTGAGATGACTTAGATGTTAAAATGACCAGCAAGACCTTTGAAATATCCCTTATGAATATGTTCAGGAACTCACAGGAAAAGAAGGTCAGAATGAGTGAGTACACGTGGAATCACATCAGAAAAGGGAAACTAATAATGTAGCCCATTGAAGTGGTGAAGCTGAAGCGTCCCCACGTCTCTAGTAAAGAGCTCACTAGGCTGGCTTCCAAGTAGGCGGTAGAAGCAGAACAGTCCCTGCACTTAAAGACAGAACAGAGTCAGTCATCTCGTCTGGAGAATGGCAGAGCAGAACTGAAACACAAAATTCCAGCTGGGCAAGAGAAACAAGCTTACAGATCCAAGAAATTTCATGAACCACGAGTAGGGTAAATACAAAGAATGCCAAACCTTGATTGTTGTCAAAATGGTGAAATTCAAAAAACTAGAGAGAAATCTTGAAAGCAGAGGAAAAGAGGCAGTCCATCACAGGACAGCAATGATGAGGGCTGGCTTCTCTTTGGGACACCACTGGTGATGGAATGCCATCTTCAAATTGCTGAATGAAAAAAAAAAAAAGAAAGAAAGAAAAGAAAGAAACCTATCAATCAAGAATTCTATATCCAGAAAAAAGTGTCCTTCAAATTTGAAGGTGAAACAAAGACATTTCTGATAAGCAAAAGGAGGACATTCATTGCTGGCAGACCTACAAGGAGTGGTAAAGCACGCTCTTCAGGCTGAAAAGAAAGGATTCAGGTTGGAAATTTAGATTTACAGGAAGGGATGACGAGCACAGGAAAAGGTAAATTTGTGGATTAAGGTAAAATACTGTATTTTCTCTTAACTTACAGCAAAGACAGCTGTTTAAAGCAAAGGCGTCACACTGTATTGAGGGGTTTATAATTCGTAAGATCTAATGAGATCGTGGAGATGTCTCCCCTGTCTTCCCTGTGCAGTCTGCTGCTCTGAGCATCCCCAGAATGGAAGGAACCCTTCCAGGTTCATTGACGAAGACGTTCCAAGTGTCCTCAGCTCAGCCCCAGTGGAAATATGCCTCCTTAGGGACGTCCTTAATTATCTAGTGACTCTGCAGCGAGTCAGGGTGGTACTCCCACTTGTCCTCTACCTGCAAGGTGGGGTCTGCCTCTTCCCCAGCTCCCTGTGGGGGTGGGGTCAGACTCCGCCCACCCCAGCGTGGGTCCTGAAAGTGCGGCCCCCACATAAGCACATCAAGATCTTCCACAGCATCTGTCAAGCCGCCCTATAATTAGGCATCGTGCTGAGACCGGGGGTGATTCACACCACCCTTGCTGAAGCCAGAGGGCCATGAAGAAAGCAGTCATTTGCAGATTCAGCTGCCTTGGGTCCTGCGATTTCGTCAGTCATGTGAAAGAGATGTGCAGATCCTTTGTGTTTACCGTTCCCTCATCGGAGCAGAAAATGTTCCCTTTCTTGAATTGCTTTAATGGCTGTATTTATGCAGCTGAGAGTTCCTTAAGAAATGAAAGTTGAATCGAATTGCTGCAAATGCTCAGATAATTTATCGGAGAATATTCAATTAGAATATATTAATATTTTAGATTTCCATCGTTAATTTAATATTCAGAGATTTAATGTAGTCACTGAGTCGCTGAAGCACCCTGGGTGGGAGGGTGGTGAGGACAGGGGCTCCAAGCACCTGCCGTGAAGGGCCAGCTTGAAGCGGCCCTCGTCATAGCTTCCCCCTGCCCAATTTCTGCCGCGGCCGCCGGGCCTCGGGTCTGCAGACCACACATGGTCTGCAACTGTGGGCACAGCCTGGGGGTTCCGCCGGGCCTCACTGTGGGGACCAGGGAGGAGGTCAGACTCACAAAGCCTCAGAATATTCTGGAACTTGAAGAGCACGGTCCCCCAGTCGTGGGAGGAGGTGGCTGTGAGCTTACTGTTCTTCTAGTCCTAACTCACCACAGGGATAATTTGGGTGTTACCAGGGAAACCGACTTCCTGTCCCCTCTGGTTCCCCTGGGGCTTCTATAGGGTGGGGCTGGCCTTTAGACAAGTTCCAAGAGGATGTAGAGTCGTCAGGGTGTATTGGGTAGAGGTTGCCAGGGACCCTTCCCGGAAAAGGGTGTCCTTCTTTCTGCGATGTGGCCTCCTTTCTTGTACGCAATGATGGCAACAGGAGGTCGTAGTGAAGGTTTTCTGTTCACTCATCACAGTTCCTTGAGCCTTTACAATCTGAACGCCGGCTCTCTGCTGTCCCTGGTGAAGAAGAGGCACCGAGAACAGACGAGATGGAGTCCCAGCATCCTGGAGTCAGGGTTAGGGTCGGGGAGATAGATAAGTCAACCCAGAAGAACCCACCAGGGGCCCGAGGGTGCGGGACGCAGTGAGGTTCCCTGTCCCACGAGGTGGCTTGAGAATCACTGCGGGGGGCGCGCCGTAGCGGAGGAGTAGTGGCGTGCAGACGGGATGAGCAACCGGGCAGGGGCGCAGCACAGTCCTAGAGGAGGAGCCAGAGGCCACAGTGGCTGCATGGAGACAGCCAGAGAGAGGTGGTGAGCCAGTGTGGGGGGCGGCAGGGGGCGTGGGGCCACGGGGAGGACTTGTTTTACTCAGAAGTCCAAGAGCTGATGTGACGAGGCTTAGATTCACCAAGACCCCGCCGGCTGCCGCTCAGGGAGCAGGAGCAGCAGCAGGGGGAGGAGTGAGGGTCAAGGACGTTGTTTTAACGCCCTTGCTCAGCACAGTAACAACGTTGAAAACCTCGACAGATCCCTTTTTTCTTTGTTCAGTTTCCTTCCCAGTGAAATTCTGGATTTAGGATCTGCTGCTACTCTGGGACTTGCAAGACCCCTGGGTTCTTCCCCTCTCAGAGCCCAGGGAGAGGCCCTGGGCTCTGAAAGGAAAGAGGTCATCCCTGTGCAACCCTCCACCCCATGCCCATCCCTCCCTGAGCGCCAAGAGCAGCAGAGGGTGCCCAGGCCTGGCCCGTGCGGGGTAGACCAGCAGCCAAAACGGGGCCAGCAGGTGTGTTCGGTGTGAACTCTGTGGAGCTCCGCAGACTGTGGATTCGTCCCCAACATTTAAACCACGAAACCACCTTCCATTCCCTAGAGAAAAACCACAGGCAGAGGATTTCCCAGAGCCGTCAGGGCAGCCAGCACGGAGGGGCCTGTCCTGTGCTGGGCACACGACCCGGCCGGTCACCGCGTGCCGTGACCGCCGCCGTCTCCCTCTCTGCCCGCAGGGCTCACGGACAGTCCAGCTGGGGCCCTGCGAGCACTGGGCTTGTGTCCCAAAGCTCTGGGTCCTTCGTGTCTGTTAAAAGCAAAATGAAGGGGCGCCTGGGTGGCTCAGGGGGTTAAAGCCTCTGCCTTCGGCTCGGGTCATGATCCCAGGATCCTGGGATCGAGCCCCGCATCGGGCTCTCTGCTCAGCTGGGAACCTGCTTCTTCCCTCTCTCTCTGCCTGCCTCTCTGCCTGCTTGTGATCTCTGTCTGTCAAAATAATAAATAAAATCTTTAAAAAAAAAAAAAAAAAGCAAAATGAAGCAGACAACTAAGCATCATCTCTGAAGAGCCCAGAGCCCTGCGGACCAGGCAGGCCGCGCCCCTCGCCTACCGCCCATCTCTCCCCGGAGCGCGTCACCAGGACAGAGCGGGAGTGGCCACCTGGAGTGGACTCGGGCAGCGCTGAGGTACAGGGCAGCTACAAAGTCCCGGCCCCATCCTGTCCCTGCATGCTAGCCGCCGGCAGGGCAGACAGACAACAGGAGGAGTCTGAATTCAGAAGGAACCACAGAGAAATCAGACACAGGGATGAGACCAGCTGGGACCAGCAGGTTGGGGAGGGAGCAGGTGCTTTCAGGAGGGCGTGTTGGTGAAAGTTTCTCCGAGAAACCACTGTGGAGCTCCCGCAGGATTAGAAACCATCTGTGCCAAGACCAGGCAGAGAAAACAGCAAATGCAAAGATCCTGGGGTGAGAATGATCCTGACAGAGCCAAGGAGTGGAGAAATCTCTGCCGCCAGAAAGGGGTGAGCAAGGGAAGGTGGGAGGGCAGCCCAGGAGGAGGGCAGGAGCCCAGCCCCTCCAGGGGTCCAGACCAAGCAGGAGAGCTCTTGTCCCTCCCCCATGCTGAGGAGCCTTTAAAAATGTGGCATGTCTGTGAGGGGCCTTGGGCTGCCGTTGTTGGTGGGCAGATGGGAGGCTAAGGACCAGAGCTGCACCAGAGCCCCAGTCAGAGGGAGCCAGCCCCAGGGGAGCAGTGGCAGGGGCTAGGCAAGACAGAAGAGGGGCCTGGTGAGCAGTGGAGCGCCGGGGAGCCCAGACACGCTGGTGTTAACTGTAGATTCCTGGGCCCCGCTGTCCTAACTGTGCTGGGACAAGTGGAAGTCCCTAAGGCCTCTGCATTCCCAGCCACGCTGGGCTGGCTTCTGGGCCTCCAGCCCCACCTGTGCCCATGAGGACCTGCTCTGAGTGGGCAGCCATGGTCCCCAGGATGCCCAAGTGGGTGACAAATTCCCTTGCCACATCGTCACTCGGTCCGCACTGGGGCCCTGGGGCACGGAGCTGCTGGCGATGGCCTGGTTTTATTCGGTTTCCTCCTGCTCCTGAGGAGTGACACAGTCATCCCTGGGATGACCTGGTGCCCCAGCAGCCAGTGGCCTGATGGGACTTGACATCCAGGCCTCTTCCCCTCCCCTCTGTCCCTAGGTAGACCTGGCCAGCTGGTGGGAATGGTGGCTGCCCCCAAGATGGGACACCAGCGGCTCTGCTAATCCGGGCTCCTGCCTGCCGCGCCTGACCCCAAGCACAGACCTCCCCAAGTCCAGCAAAGCCCTGGCGCATGCGTGCACACGCACACACACACACACACACACCCTGCATTTCCGCTTTGCCCCGGACGCTGTTTATGACAGCCCGTGAGTACGGAGCCTACTCTTCTGCCACCATGGGTAGGGACTGAGGCTCAGAGAGGTTGAGTGACTCACCAAGGCCACACAGCCAGGAAAGAGCAGAGCAGGATACCTGCCCCACCCCCGTTCGAGGGACCTCACAGCCCAGAGCTGCTCCCTCGGGACCAACGCACAAGGCCGTGTTGGTGGCCCAGCCGACTGTCACCCGATGCCTTGCCTGCAGCTTGGGGCTACCCAGGAGGACCCCCAGTTCGGGTTCTCCACTCAGCTCCTCATGCCGCAGCCCCTTGAGCCCGTGCCAGGCTCCTGCCTCCTGTTCCCTGGAAGGAAAACCCTACAGGAACAGGCGAGGTCCCGCTGCCATCTTCCTGGGCCCCCCAGAGAGCCTGCTTGGGGGAGGGAGGGCGATGGGAGGAGTGGAACCCCAGGGTTCCTCCGGTGGCCACACCGGGCTGGGGGCAACCAGAGAGCACTGCTGAGGTTAGGGACTGGATCCGGGGACTTCACAGGGGCTCCAGCAGCCCATCTACTGCAGAACACTGAGACAGAGAGCTCAAGACCCAGAGGAGGATAGGAAAAAATAGCACCGCCGAGCAGAAGCCGTTTGCAGGGGCTAGTGCTAAAGTAGAAAGTGTTCCTCCTCACCGAGAAATTGAGTTTCACACCACTTTCCCCACCGCGACAAGCCGCACGCCTGTTCCGGCTTGCCGCAAGAGCGCCATATGGTACCAACTTTAGCAAGTCGACGCAATGTCCCCAACAGGAGGGCCCCCCTCCCTTCTGGCTGCAGGGAAAATGGGGGCCCCAGCCAAGGGCCCGGAGGGGCAGCTGGTGTGTCCTCTGCAGGGCTGACCCAAGGGGCCCTGCCACATTGGAGGACTGTGGACCAGAAGTGGAGAGCCACGCAGGTCCCTCCTCTATATGCAGGAAGGATGTGGATGTCTGCGCCGGTGAGAAGAGCTCACATCACCACGGGTCCTTCCTGCAGCGTGGGGCTGCGCCCCGAGCAGGGAGTGGCCAGGAAAGAGGCCCGAGCTTCGCAGCGAACAGGTGCACATCGATGGTCCTTCTCCTCGGCCCCTTGGAGTCAAGCTCTGGCTTACGTGGGGTTGTGAGCACATTGAAAACAAAACGCCTCAGGCTGGACAGAGTGATGTGGCCTCGCAAAGCCCTGGGTTCCAATCGGGAGGGTCGAGCGGGTCGCCACAAGCCTCTGGTGGGTGTGCACCGGGATGCAGACTCCTCATGCTTGCACGAGGGGGTTGCCTTAAGATGTGATGAAGAACTCTGGGGACCCTCGGGCTCACTCTGCCTTCATCTGCTGGAGGAGGCAGTCCAGCCAGGAGCGAAGCCCTCGCGATGTCCACAGTGAGTGTGTCTGCCCGTTCTCCCCAGGAGCTGGTCCCCAGCCGGCCCGGGCCAGAGTTCTCAGGGCCGCTGGCAAAGCACCTTTCCTGCTCGACACAGCCCAGGGCGCACGGTTCACAAATGTCCCCTGTGGGATTCCAGCTCAGTGCAGGTCTCAAGCCAGGAGCTGGGACCCGCCGAGCCATGGGTACCAGACCACAGAGAGTCTGGGCCCTGCAGTGGCACGTCCGCCGCAGCCTCCCCCACACCCTGCCCGACCTGGACCTTCACCTGGGGGAAGAGCAAGGACCAGGCGAGGCCGGTGGGCTGTGGTTCTGCCTCGCACTCGCATTCTGCTGCCGGCAGTGGGGAGTCTCCCCAGGACACACGGGTCCCAGCACCTCGCACCACAGCCAACGAGGAATTGGGATGGGAATGGTCCTCGTCCTGTCCAGACCCCACTGCACCGGTCCGCGGCCACAGGGCACCGAGCTCCAGGATCTCCATCTCCACAGCAGTGAATCCCTCTGGGGGCCGTGGGATCCCCAGGAAGACAAGGAGTCATCAGAAGATGCTGGTGCCCAGGGGAACCTTCTGGAGATCGGACGGCACCACACACACCAAAGCATTCAGTCTCCTTGCTCCTGGGGGAGGGCGTTCAGGGCCATGGGCAGGCCGGACACCAGGGACACCAGGGGCCTTGGACCACCTGCTTCCTCTCCCATGCGGAGGAGGGGCCTGGGCCAGACAGGGAGGTCTGGGCTCCTGCCACCCAGGGTGCTGGCGGTGATCTCCCAGTGCCGCGGCCATGTCCCTGAGTTGGACCACTGCACAGCCCCGGGACCCACCTCCGGCCCAGCTCTTCTCGCCATTGACTCTGTGGCCGGTGCTTCCTCGCAAAGCCTGCAGCCAGGGACAGTTATGTCAGCTGACCCTGTCTCATTTGGAACCAGAAGCCAAGGGCTGATAACCACTCCACCCCAATCAAGGGTCTCCCGAGACCGCTCCAGGCTCCAGGAACCCTCCATGCAAATTGCTTAAGCTTTCCACGTAGGCTAACTGCGTACCAGCTTCTTGTCAGAGCGGCGTATTGAGGATTAATTTTATAGTTGCTACATTTCTGATCTACTGTTACTTATAATTAGCCCCATAAATGTTTCTGAGTAAGCAGTTAATATGTGAATAGCTTAAGTAAACTACATAACGGCCTTATTGCCTTTATCCGGAAATTACACTTACATTACTACGAACTGGGAGCGTCCCAAGCAGGTCTGCGCACCAGGCTGGTCTCAGTGTGGATCCGGCTGTTACACTGGGGGGCGGGGGAGGAGAGGTTAAATCTGTCTCCGAATGTAAAAGGATTATTTTAAATATGCCCATGAATATCAGGAGAATTTGAGCAAGCTCCAGCGTGCCTGAGTCCGGATTCTCTGGAGCGTGACGGGATGTCCCATCCTATGCCCAGCAGCCCCCTGGCCAGTGCCTCCAGCAGGTGTGGGTGGCCCTGCGTGGTTTCGGGAGGGTAGGCAGCCGGCCCCGGTCCCCTGGGAAACATCTGGGGCTTCGGGGTAAGTGGAGCCTGGGGGCAGGGGGCTCGGAAGTTTCTCAAAGAGCCTTGAGCTTAAAGGCAGGAGCTTGGCAGGCTGAGGGTATGGAAGGTGTCAGGGAACATCGAGACACGGGTCCACTGGAATTTCCTGCATCATCTTGTGGGATCCGTGAGCCCATGAAGGACCCTAGGCCTCAGAACCTCTGGCACGCGGGGCCTCGCTGCTTCCAGGTGAGAAGGACCAGTGACCTCTCTGTGGCGTTTTCAGGGCCCACACGTCTAGGTATGGCTGCAGGCCCCGCTCTGGCCTCCATGCACCCTTCCCCAGGCAGCTGGGGGAGGGGGTACTGACCGCCTCTTCTCACTTGGACCTGGTGGCGCCAGGCTTCGTCGACACTGGGGGCTGGAACCCCCAAATTGTGAGGTGAGGTCGGGCCCGCAGCCCTTGCCCCGGCAAAGGTGGTGGCCTCGTCGGGCCTTGCTCAATGCAGTGGACGCCACAGCCTAGGAGCTCAGCAGGGGGCGGAGAGCAACCCCGATACCTGGAGACTGGGGAGCGGGCGGCGGGGCAGCCCCTGGGCCCGGCAGAGCATGCCCCTGCTCGAGGGTGGGGCATCTGCGACAAGCCGTGGCGGGTGCGGTCAGAGCCACTGCCCTGGGAGGCCTGACCACCAGACCCCGTCCCCCTCTGTCTCTCTGAAACACAGAAGGGCCGCCCCGCCGCCCCGGGCTGCTCCGGCGACTGTAACAAAGCACCGCAGAGTCAGCAGCTGAAACAGCGCCTGGTCCGCAGACAGAAACGCGGCCGAGTTCGGGACACAGATTTTATATCCTGCCGCTCTGCCGAACTCCTGTGTCGGTTCTAGCACTTTCTGGCGGAGTCTCTCGTGTTTTCTTTTTTTTTTTTTTTAATATTTTATTTATTTTGCCAGAGAAGGAGAGAGAGAGCGAGCACACAAGCAGGCAGAGGCAGAGAGAGAAGCAGGCTCCCTGCCGAGCAAGGAGCCCGATGCGGGACTCGATCCCAGGACGCTGGGATCATGACCTGAGCCGAAGGCAGCCGCTCAACCCACTGAGCCACCCAGGCGTCCCTCTCGTGTTTTCTATGTAGAGGATCATGCCGTCTGCTAGAGTGAGAGTTGGGACTTCTTTGCCGATTCGGATGCCTTTTATTTCGTCTTGTTGTCCGGTTGCTGGGGCGAGGACTTGCAGGTTCTATAGAACGGCAGTGCTGAGAACGGACATCCCTGTCGTTCCTGACCTTGGGGAAAAGCTCTCAGTTTCTCCCCATTGAGAATGATACTTGGTGTGGGTCTTTCGCAGACGGCTCTTAGACATTGAGGTATGTTTCCTCCGTTCCTATGACTCCACTCACATGTGGAATTTAAGAAACACGACAGACGAACAGAGGGGAAGGGAAGGAAAAATAAAATAAGAGGAAATCAGAGAAGGAGACAAACCATAAGAGGCTCTTAACTCTAGGGAACCAGCCAAGGGTACTGGAGGGGTGGGGTGGGGGTGAATTCTACCTCTGAAACTAATAAAAAAATTAAAAAATGAATTTAAAATGACAGCCCACGTTTGCTCTCTGCCAGCTTTGGAGGCCAGAGGTCTGAACTGTTTCCGTGGGTCAAAAGCAGGGTGTGGGCAGGGCGGTGGTGTCCCTGCGGGCTCTGGGAGAACCCTTTGCCGGGCTTCTCCAGCTTCTGGAGGCTTCTGCAAGCCCCGACGTGTGCCCCACACACACACATGGCCAAGGCCGTCCTCCAGGCACTCTGCAGACTCTCTTGTCTCCCCACAGCTGGAGTCACACCTCCCTGTCTCACAGGACCTGCAACTGCAACCGGGGCCGCCCGGTAACCCAGCACCGTCTCCTGTCTCAAGTCCTGAACCAAATCTTGCTAAGCTTGAGCTGGTCTCTGCCTTGTGAGGTGACATCCATGGGTCACAGGGCTCCTGTGAGAGGAGCCAGATGGAGGTTCTGCCTCGGCCTGTTTCCCACCGATGACGTCCTTGCCCTTCTCTCCTAGAAGAAGGACACTAACGACAGCTAACACGTGTCAGCCCTCGGTGGGGTCAGACCCCTGCGGGCACGTCCCCGGCTCTGTTCAACACCCCTGCGGACCAGCCTCTGGGCCCCGCGGGGATGAGCAGGCTCAGAGAGGCCAAGCTTCTCACTCCAGATTACACAGCGCTGGGCTTAGAACACACACGGTCGCTTGAGGAGCCTCCAGCCACCCGCTGTGCGTGACCGGCACCTCACAGAGGTCGCTCATGCCTGCAAACGCCACGGGGGAACCAGCCTCCCAAATTCATGGGTGCGGCCCCCTCCTCCCTGTTCCCACCATCTCCAAGTTGGTTTTAAAGAGATGAATTTCTTGAGCGGAAGACTGCTTTGAGGGAGAACTGGCAGGGGAAGAAAACAGCGTCTCTGCTGGAAGGAATAGAACCGGGACGTCTGCTTGTGTTCGCCACTTGCCCCGGAAGCCCGGCGGCCGCACACAGATGCACCGAGAGTACGCGAACCGCGTCTGCGGAGACACTGGGCAGCCGGGCGTCGGGGGGCAGCCACCAGAGCCGCCGGCTAGGCATGGAGGGCCCGGGGACCCAGGCGGCATCAAGGGCCGGGCCACCACCACCATCCAGGCCTGCCCTCCTCTGGCCCTCGAGGCCCAGCTCTGGGGCGTGGCTGGGGGGCCACAGAGCGCCCTCTACCACCCCCAGTCCCCCAGGGGAGGACGTTGCGGAGCGGGTCTCCAGCTCCCGGAGCAAATCCCGCACAGAGGGCTTTCTCCACCTCCCTGTCTGGTCCGGTGTCTTCATGTGCGGCAGCTTGGGGGAGGGGGTGGTCACAGCCAGAACCCAACTCTCTGACGGCAAGGACCCTCGTCCCACCTCCACTTCCCACGCCCTCCGTCTGCACCCATCCGCTGAGCAACGGCCGGGACAAGAGCTGTCCCCCGTCTCCCTGGCGAGGCCTCAGCCGGTGCCCGCGGAGGGCTTTGGGGTGCCCCCTGGTCGCCCCGCTCAGGCTCCAGCCTCTATCCCGATGCTTCTGGACCGGCGAGGGAGGAGCTGGCTGGGTCCTGGGCGTGCTTGCGCCAATCCTTCCAAGCCAGCTGTTAGCGGTGCCAGAGAGACCCATATGCAGCCAGAGTCTGTCCAAACCAATTTCCCCGGGCTGGTGGTTTCAGACCCCGAACTCCTGGAGGCAGGAAGTGTTTAATTTCAGTTTGGTTCCCAAACGAGAGCTTCTCTTCTGACCGTCCAGCTGTACTTGGAAACATGAAGCAGTCCTCGATTACGTGTTCGGTTAACTTGGCTGGGGTGGCCCTGCCATCTCGGGCTCTGAGCGTGTCCCCGGACTTGGGGCTCCAGCCAGATTGGGAATCCGCTCTCTTGCCCGTGGTCCTCTGCTCTAGCTCTGTGGAGTCCCACTGGGTGACACCCTCAGGCCACGACGTGGCTTCACAGCTGTGTCAGCCGTGGTCCAATGGGGGGACCTACCAGCTCTTCGTTCTGCCCCCAAGGAAGCGCCATCTGGAATTTCACAGCCTCTACCCCGTCCCCCCATGATTAAACTGTCAGAATGAAAATCCGTTCTTCTAAGAAAAGCTTCCGTTTCCAGCGGTCTGCAGCTCAGAGAGTGCGCGAAGCAAAAAAACCCTGAGGACGGGCCTCGTGCAGTGAGAACAGTGTCCGAAGGAACAGTCCGTGGGGTCCGCGATGCCCGCGTCTCCAGGAGGCATCCCAAAGGCGGACAAGTTCGAGGATTCACAGAGACTGAAACCTTTTGTTTTTAACACAAGTCCCTCATCAGGGAAAGCGCCCAGCCCGTGAATCATCTCGCCGAAATAGAAGCATATGCTCTCCAAACAGGTTTGTTTTCTGTACGGGGGCCGTGGGGACAATAGAAAAACAGATGGGGTGGAGGGGCTTGTTCCGGCGGTGAAAGCCACAGCTTGCACACTGTCCAGCCTGCCTGAGGAGTCGTGAGAGCCGCCCCCGCTGGCAACACTGAGGCCCCCTTCACCCGGGGGTCTGTAATGACTCCGGGAGGTCGGTGTCGGAGTTGAACTGGACTGTAGCCCACACACTTGGCGTCCGGAGAGCTGGAGAATTCGCGGGCATGGAAACGCAGATCAGACGCTGTCCCCGACGGAGGGAAATGGGCCGTGCGCCAGTGACACAGCCAGACGTCCATTCAGAGTGACCAGGATGATCAGTGTGTGATAGGGTGGCTGGAGGTGGGCCGTGTCCTCTGGGCGAAGCAAGCTGGGGGAGGGTCAGCAAGGACCAGGGCCGCAACTGGAGCCATGCTCAAGCATCCCCGAAGGCACGGTCATTGCAGGGCCCAGACCAGGACAACTGCCCGGCCCTCAGACACTTGCCGTGCGGTGAGAAACAGAGAGAACCCAGCCCTGTGGGTGCGGACCAGCTCTGGCCCAGAACCACTGGGGACGCCTCCGTGCCCGGGGCCCCTCGGCGGCTGGCCGTGGCATGTTTAAACTCCCCAGGCAGGGCTGGGAGTACAAATAGGTGCACTGAGAGAGGCGCGAGCTCAATGGTCAACCGGGAAGGCACACAGGGAGCCGTCGTCCCGCATAGCCACTGCCCCTTGCTGGCCAGGGCCAGGATGGGGACCATCCAGGCCTCCAGCGAGACTGTTGGCACGGCTTCTGGACAGCACTTTGGTGGCCCTCAGGAGAGGTGGGAGTGTGGTCCTGATTGCTGAGCATGGCCGGCCACGTGGGGGTCTCCCCAAGAGAGGCGCTCTCACGCATACCACACACTGGGGGTCGGCTGCATGGCTCGGGGCTGCGGCAGGTTTCCGGGTGGGGCCCGGGAAGGGATGGCTGTTCCCCGGGGAAGGGAAGCCTGCACGGCTGGGCTGCGCTGTGGGGGTGGCCGGGCCATGTGGAATATGGCTGGGGTGCCATCGCTTTGGGAAGACCTCCACCTGCGGCTCTGCGTTCTGGGCAACAAGCTGGTGTGTGGGACAGAGGAGCTCTAACCGCCAGAGCAGAGCGGGCCCTCCAGCCTTCCCAGACCTCAGAGCCTTGCCTCTCCCGGTCCCAGCCACACGGCGTGGCCACGAGGGCAGAAGGAAACGGGGCCGCCGGGGACGTATCTGCACAGCGGTCCTGCACTCTTCATGACCGAAGACCAAGAAGGTACCACAGGACGTGGCCAGGCTACAGGATAATCGCTTCTAGGAGACAGGAACGTGGGGGCTTCTTATATGAGTCTTG
The DNA here is from genome assembly GCA_004024625.1 of Mellivora capensis. NCBI lineage: Eukaryota > Metazoa > Chordata > Mammalia > Carnivora > Mustelidae > Mellivora > Mellivora capensis. The sequence goes on along the minus strand of PISX010020311.1, from coordinate 15,731 downwards.
TACTTGCTTGTGTCTTTAAAGTCTTCCCCCAAAACTCCGTGAAGAGAAACAGGCGGACGGGCGGACGCAGGGGCAGCCTGGGTAGGAGGAGCACGTGCCTGGGGAGGGACCAGCCGGGTGCTGGGGAGGGCGCTGTGCGTGGGCAAAGGGGGCTGGGCCTAGGGGGCAGGGACCATGCAGCTCAGGCCGCTTCAAGGAGCTGCAGGTTGATCCTGGAAGCATCAGGAAGGATGCAGGCTTGAGGACTGTAACCCCTCAGGGGAGCTCGGGGGCCACCATGTGCTGTTCTCACGGGTCTGGGGGCGGCCCAAGCCGCGGCGAGTTCTCAAAGCAGCGCACGGCCGAGGTTGAGAACCGCGGGCCTGGGGCACAGCGTCCCCCGGTGCCTGCCGGTCCCACGTTGTCCCTGGCGTGAGGCATAGGAGCCAGGGCAAGTCCCCACCCGTCCCGACCGCCTGTGGTCATGAGGCCGTCGGGGCTCGCACTCTGCTGTGCAGGCGGCCGACTGTTGCAGAGCGGCTGTGGCAAAGCCTGCGGCAGGGCCGTCAGATGTGCCGGGACGCACCCTGCATGGGACGCGATGACACTCCTGCAGGAAACCAGCAGAGGCGCCCACGTGGGCCCAGAGCCCTGTGGTGCTGTCGCTCGTGCTGGAAAAGAGCTGGTGTCTCTGGTGGTGTCTTTCCAGGATGTGGCCACAGGGGCGCGGCGCCAACCTGGTCAGTAATACGGGGAGCTTCTGCCTAGTCACTGCTCCGTGCGCTGCCCTCGGCCGTTCTCGACCTGTGGTTCCCATGAAGGGACAGGCGGGCACGGCGGCCTGAGCACCACCTGGGGCTCGCGTGCGCAGGCCCCTCTGCAGGGGTGGCCCTCTCTTTTCTTCAAAGAGCCCAGGAGGGGTGCATCCCTGCTGCCCCTCCAGGGATGAGGACAGCGGCTTCTGCCGCTAAGCAGATGCGCCACCAGCTCAGGCCCAGGACTGCCAGGCCAGGCCCTGCCGCTCCCAGAGACTTAGAGCAGCGGACGGAGGGTGTTACCCTGAAGGAGGGCAGCGCAGGTTGGGTGGTAAGAAGGTGCAGGAGGAGGTGAATTCCTTCACTTTTTGCTTGGAGGCCATTTAATTTATGGGGCGGGAGGTGTGGCGATGCGGGCGGAAACCTTCAGTCCAGCAGAGGCGGCGGGGAGGGGAGCCCGTCAGCCACGACACGCGTGTGCCATCCTACGCGTGTGCAGACTCTCTGAGTCCGTGGACCCCCAGGCCAGGCTGGGTGGGCAGAGCGGAGCCTGCTGACCCCTGCTCCTGTCCCTGGAGGCAGGCCACGGATGCACTGGCCCCAAGGGCGTGGGTAAGTGCCATCCCTGCCCAGGTGACACCCGACGCCCGGCACAGAGACGATCTGGGTTCCTCTAAACCACAGCCCCACTTTCAAGAGAGGGAGATCTTTTTTTAACCACCAAGAGGCCCTCTAATAATGGGTTGCTAAGAAACCGCCACAGTAGATGATTTTGGAAAAACGACTCGCTCGTCCCTGGTGTAAGAGTTCCCAGGGCCACGGAAACAAGGCTCCCCCCGCCCCCCCGACCCCTGCAGGAGCCCTGCTGCGGAGGCCCCAGGAGCGGTTCCAGGAGGTTCTGATGGGATTGGCCGCCAGGCCAAGGAGCAGCGTGTGGAGGCGGCTGCCCTGGGTATGTGGATGAGAGAGAGGCTGTGGCCAAAGCCATGGTCACTCACAGTCACGGTGGGGGGCGGCCGGCCGGTGTCTTCAGGCAGACTCAGAAGAGTCTGGGCTGTGGAGCGAACCCTAGCTCCTGTTAACAGTTGTCTGGGTACCTACGGTGTCTGCGTTCGAGGCTGGGAGAGCTAAGTCCGGTCCCTGTCCCTGTCCCTGACCCTGGGGAGTCGGCGCCCCCGTCCCTGCACTCGGGGAGTCAGCCCCCACCGCCCTCCCATCCCTGCCCTCGGACCATCACCCTCCTCACCGTCCCTGACCCCTTGGGAGTCGGGAGCCCCAGGCCCTGGGCCCCGTGGTGGTTCGGCGGTTGCTGTGCCGACATCTGGGAGGAAGGCGGCCACGGGAAGTCTTGCCGGCTGTGATCGTTTGTGCGAGGCAGCTACATAATAACGACCAAATAACAGTTGGGAAAATAAACAGATGCCAGAGGACAAGCGGAGAAGCTCCTGCTGGCCCTTCAGGCTCCCGTGACACGGCGGAGCAAACCAGCTGGGGAGGCGTCTTGTCCCCGTGCCCTAGCGAGGGGACAGGTGCGGGTGCTGGGGAAGACGCGGTTCCCAGGGTCCCTCCCCCGTGGAGCTCTCAGCTCGGGAACACCGCCTCCGCCAGTCACCAAAGAATGTGCACGTCCAGAGTCTGAACTTCAATTTGGAACCTCCTGGACACATCAGTGGTTTTTTTGGACTTGTTTCAAATGTAGCGACGCCAGCTGCATAAAAATATACAGCCTGGGCTCTGTGCAGACACATTTATAACCATTCTATCCTATAGTCAGGGGGAAAAGCCTCCATTTAGACCTCATTTTGAAACTCTGGGCACATTAAGGGCCAACTCTAGATCTTAATGATGGGTTTTCTCCGGTCCCGACTCGGCCCCTCCTCGATCCCACTGCGTCTCAGAGCATCAAGGGGAATGTATGCAAAATTCATTCCTAACGTGATTTGAAACAGAAGAGCCATCCAGCACCTCCAAGTGGCTTCTGCAATGCCACGTCTCCCTCCTGATGTTTTAGGGCCTCCTGTTCGCCTCCCGAAAGCGGGAGCCGTCAGCAGGCACACTGCCCGGTCTGTGGTTGGCACGTGGACGGGGCAGGCCAGCTGGGCGCGTCCTCGGCACACCCCACCGTCATACTACACGCCTTTGGCTCGACACCACGTACGTTATTATCTCCCTGATGGTGTTATTTAAATCAGCTCACGGTTTAAACTAAATGAGTTTATGCTAAAGAACATTTCACATAACCATTGTTTAATGAAAAACCCCCATCACTAGGCCTAAAGAGAACGGCACTCCCCAAAACGACAGCAAAAGGACGTTATCGTGTAAACTCGGTCTGCTTCTGTCCACCACCGAAAACCACCGCAGATCACAGCGAGGGGGCACCTGTCGCGGGCTGGAAAACGCCAGGGTCCATAACGGTCCACGAGGTGGGAGGCCCTGCGGGCTTGAGCCTTTAGCTTGGAACGGATGTGCCCCTGAGCCCGTTCCACCGACAGACAAGGTGCAGAAGCACTTCTGGGAGCCACGTGCTACGTGAACCAGCCCGGTGTTTCTGGGGAGGCTGGCGGGCTGAACGCCCGTGACATCTCAGTGCAACTCCAAGATCAAACTGATCTGTGGTCTTAACTGTTTGAGCGTATTTTAAGTGACACCCAGGAAGACAGACTTACCTGCCGTCGTTTCGGTTCCCTTCACGAAAACCAATCCCGTATTTGGAGGGACCTGAAATCGAGTGACAGCTCGTTAAAAATCGTAGCCCCAGCAAGCCGGCGATTAAGTGTGATTATACCCATACAGACGGGACACCAGGACTAATTGGCGTTCACACGTCGAGGAGGGCGTGTGCAGTCACTGGGTCCCGTTGGAGATGATGGATGAGGAGACGCTGGGACTCGTGCTTGCTAACCCCGGCGGCGCTGCTCATCTCTGCCGCCGGCTGGCGTCGGCAGAGCCTGGAGCAGCGTGACAACCAGCAGACACCGAAGACAGGGCAGGTGTCTGTGGGGCGGGGGCGGGCAGCAGGGGGGCAGAGGGGAGCTTCCGGCAGGGCCACAGTGCGGGGTGGGGATGCTGTTCCAGTCTCCCGGGGCTGCTGGAGGCTCCCTCTGAGCTGGGACAGGACCCGGGTCTCCTTTGGAAAGGTCACTGTATCCATTGCTATAATAGTCCTGGGGGCCAGGCACTGTGTGATGCTGGGCTTTCTTGTTCCTCCCCTAGGCAGGGGAGCGGGGGTTGGCCTCAGGGGAGGGCCTCACGTTCTCCAGCAGGAGCCAGGCTTGTTCTCTAGACAGAGGAAGAGACACACGGGGGCGGGCAAGGCCAGATGCCCCCTGGGCCAGACAAGGCAGTGGCCGGCCCCGAGGAAGGGGGGAGAGGCATGGACACAGGGGTTGGGGGCAGGACTCGGGTGTCCTTGGGATCTATTCGTTGTCGCGGAGTGGAGGGGCATGGGCTGCGTTGTAATTGGCATCATTGCTGGCCCGCTAGTGGTTTCCGCAGACGGACCCCAGCCAAGGGTGGAGGATAGAGGGCATCGTGCGTGCTTGGGGTGCAGCATTCCGGTTTTGCAAGATGGAAAAGTTCTAGAGCTCTACTGCCCAAAATGGAAATGCACTCTCCGCTCAACTGCACTCGTAAAAATGGTTAAGATGGTAAATTTAACACTGTGTGTGTTTTTTAGCACAACAAAAAAGAACTGCTGTGCAAAGCTAGCTAGGCTCAAAATAAATCTAAGACCCTTTATTTAAAAGAAAAAAGGAATTTGTCTTTTAAATAGGGAATACTGAACTAGACATGAAGCTTATAACTTGCAAGTTTACCGAAAGCATAATTAACGGTAACTGAATTACAGTGCGTTAGAATTTAGACCGAAACCTGTTTCTTACATGAACGCAATAAAGGGGCTCTCTGCAACCCTACTAATTGAGGTTGAAATTAAATAGAGATGTAATAAATAATTTTTTTGCCATGTTCCCCCAAAAAACCTGACCTGGGCGTGTTCCTGGCTTCACTTCTCAGACCCAGGTTTGGAGCTGTGTGCTCACTCCGTGTGGGGTTTATCAGGGATCATGGAGAGTGGGCCACGCCCGCTAGAGGTCAGGGTCTGGGCGCCCCATCCCAGCTCCCTTCCCCTACCCCCACCCCAACCCCCCCGCCCCCTCCCCACCCCTGTTGAGCCAAGAACAAGACCAGAAACTCAAAGTATATCTGACATAATCAGTCTCTGCAGTCAGGCAGAACCAAGTGGGGGCCACATCCTCCAGAATGTCCTGCTCCCCCGCCCCCCGGGGTCTCACCGGAGCCGTCACCCCTCCCCAGAGCTAATCCAGGCTGGAGCCCAGCCCCCCTGGCCCTTGCAGGTGCTGGGCTGGGTGGGCCTGCCGGAGCTCCTGACGCAACCCTGCTCTTGCGATCAGGCCACACGGGGAGCAGGAGCTGGAGGGAGGTCAATCATGGGAGCTCAGCGCCTCACCCCTGCAGAAGCCGCGGGATGGGGATGTGCTGGCGGCCGCTTCCTCAGCAGCCTCGTCGCAGCCTGTCAGACGTGCCACTCTGGAAGAACACAACAGAAATCACAGAAAACACAAACATCCCCAAACTCTCAGGGAGGAAAAAAAAGACCACCGCTTTCTCCGCTGTGGGTGGGATCCAGGGGCGGGGGAAGCTGCCGGGGCAGGTCGGGTGGAGCGGGCTGGAGAAACGAGTTTGCCTGAGGCCCGGGATCCCATCGCCCACACCCCAGGCTGGCTGTGAACAGGGCTGAGGGCCGAGGGCGCAGCCCCCACGATGCTCCCAGAAGGGAGAGAGCTGATCGCTGCTCACCTGTAATAAAGACAAAATTGGACGATCGGAAACGAGGAAAAATCAGTCTGCAGCTCTGTGCCTTTGCCGTGAGAAAAGGCAGCTCACTGCGCAGCCGTGAGCGAAGCAGAGGGGAACCGCGAGCGGAAAAGGAAAAACACGTTGGGGAACAGACGCTGCCCCGTCCAGGTGGTCCTGGGCTCTGGGGTGCCCCAGCTCCCCCGCATTGCCGGCGCGCCCACCTCCTGTCTGCTGCCCACCAAGGGCGCTCCCTGCAGCCCAGCCGTCCGGCCTGAGGACTGTCCACCTGGGCTTGCCGTCCACCCCACCTTTGCATTTTGGGGGGACCCCTGGCTTGGGCCCACACAGTTCATCCGCTCTCCAGGGTGGCTGTCTCCACTTCCTGGATTGGGGGCAGGTGTGTCGGGGGGCAGGAAAGAGAAGCATGTGCTCTCAGCTGTCTCTGCAGCAGGGGGCTGACATGCTGTCACCTTGGCCCTGGCCCTGCATTCGTGCCCTCAACGGCCACTGGCTGTGGGGAGCACCTAACTTCCCATGTGGCGGGGGTCCTGATGACCAAGGGCAGCTCCCAGCCGCTGGAGGTAGGCTGCCCTGGCCAGGGAAGCAGGTCTAGGCCAGTGCCAACTGCCTGGACGCCGCTTCTCCTTTGTCCCCTACCCGGGACAGAATTTGCTCCACGTGGCCAAGGTTTCAAGTCAAACCATCCCAAACATAGCCTTGAAATTTCATGCCGACACTGCCCACTCTTGGTCAGCAGCCAGCAGATGCTAACTGTATTTGTGGAGAAAATAGCTCCTTCCTGACCCAGGCCCTTTGGGAGAGGCAGGGCACTTCAGACCGGGGCGTGCACCCCTTCCAGGTCTTACATGCGTGCGAAATTCATACAGCCTCCTCCTGCCCTGTCCACCGAATCCCCATGTATCTGGGAGGAGTGATCCGTTTCTGAGCCGCCACTTTGCTCTCAGCCTGGGACAACACAGTGGAGTCCCTTGGAGCAGGTCAACTGTGCTCCTAGAAATAGGTCAGGAAAAATTACACAAACAGAACCGAGTGTCTGACCCAGCAGGACAGCTCTGGAGGCCCAGACCCACTGGCCAGTGCCCGGTCTGAGGGCGGGAAGTCATGGCGCAGAGACCTGCTAAGATCCACTGGCCCTGCCTCCCTTCTCGACCGGAGTCTTGAGCTATCGATGCTGCAGATTTCAAACAGAATTTCTAACGGCCTTGCAAACCCCTTCAGTTTTGAGCATTAACAGTGTAAACAGCACAGCAAGGGGGATGTTGACACCATGTTCCGAGCTCCCTCCAGCACTTCAGAGGCCCCCAGCCTCGTTCCGTCGATCTGCTAATGAGCCAGGATTCCTACCCATCCACGCAAGCCCTGTGCCCTCGGGAATCCACGTTCCTCGGTCAGGGAGTTCTGTCGGTGATGACAAGGCTCACCTGTACCTCCAGCCTCGTCCCCATCTCCCCACGTTGGGGCGGGGGGGGGGGGTGGTCAGTCTCTCGACACAGACTCCGAGATCCTTCTCTTTCACGGATCAGGAAACTAGAGCTCAGAGAGGCCAAGTCACTTGCCCGAGGTCACACAGCTGGAAGGCAGCAGCCTCAAACCCAGGCCTGTCTTCTTCCAAAGCCCTAGAGTGAACCCTGTGTGGGGAGCCCTGGTGCCCTCACCCCAGCAGGCGGAGCAGGGGCCAGACTCTTGAAGGACAAGGCGGGAGCGTCTGCCACCTGCTGCCAGCCTTTGCGTGCTTGGTTCCCTGCACCCAGACAACGGTGGGACTCCCACTGCCCCAGGGAGCTCCTGGGCACAGCCCCCCACAGCGTCGCTGACTGTCCTCTCCAGCACGGAGACGACAGTTACCACTGACTCCCGTGTCACCGGCCCCACTGCACCCCGCACCGGGGCATGGCCTGTGGGTCGTCTCTGTAGCCACAGGCCCCAAGCCAGCATGTAGCAGGGGCTCAGGGCACGGCCACACTCCCAGGACACAGGCCACAGCCCCAGGCTCAAACAGGAGCCGGTGCGGGAATTGGGTTCGGGAGGCAGAGCCTGGAGTCAGCTCAGACCCGACCCGACGGAGGTCAGGGCAGCTGCAGACCTCACACCCCGGGGCCAGGGCCAGGGCCAGGGCCACATGGCCTACAAGAAGCCACCCTTGGGGCCGCAGAGGGAGGAAGGCTCGGCGTCTCCGAGCTGCGTGACTGTGGCCACCCGCTGGCCCTTCCTGGGCCCACTGTCTCATCCGTCACTGGAGGGTGACAAAGCCCGCCTCACAGATGGTGTGAGGCCCGACATCCCCGAGAACACCCCAGGAGTGAGCTCACCTCACCTTCACACTGGTGCCCTCATTTTAGCCGGGCAGAATGAGGCACAGAGACTGTAAGTCACTTGCCTGGGGTCACACAGCCCAGATGTAGGGGCAGGACTGGATCTCAGGCCATCTGAACAGCCCTGGGAACCACCCCCAGGGGACCAAGGCTGGCTGAACTGCCCTGGAAGCCAAGTCCTCGTGTCCGGGGGAGCAGGCGCGTGCCTGACCTCTCACCCCGGAGGCTCCCAAAACAGCATGCCGGGACTCACAGTGCAAGAAAGGACACGCGGGTCGGGAGAGAACTTCTGCCGTGTGCGATGACAGACAGAGCTCTGTGTGCACTCGGCACCCATGGAAGATGCTCATAGGCGGCGCTGTCCTGGGTTCCCCGGCCTGCCCTCCCGGGGGAACGGCCCTGCTCAGCAGTGAGCTGCTGCCTCCCTGTTGCCAGCACCTGCTGGGGAGCGCCCATCTAGAGGGAAGCTCTTCCCACCCCTGGAGCCCCCGGGGCGAGTGGGGACGGATTACAGTGTTGCATCGAGCTCCCACGTCACCCGGTGAAGTGCTCCGGGAGCCCCCAGGAAGGAACCCGGAGCCCCCTAGCCCTCCTCCAGCCCTGCGGCGCGGGGACTCCTTGCTCTTCTGCGCACAAGGCTTTTGAGCACTGACGGGACCCTGGAGGCAGCTTGAGTTCCATCTCTTCTGGTCCGTGAACTGAGGACTCCCTGCCTGGTGTTGCAGCAGCCCTGGATCTCCAAGAAGGTTCCGGAGAAGATGCGGGAAAAGTCTGCAGCCCAGTGCACTTATGTTCCTTCTGATTGTTAAGGCATGAGGCATGTGCCTAGGGGCACCAGGGCCTGGGAGAGGCTGCAGGCTGTGCCCTAGGACCCTCAAAGTCCTAACCCAGATGCTGTGAGCCCAGGCCTGCCACGTCTACCCCAGAGAGGCCGCAGCACTGTGACACTCAGGGTCACGGGCCCAGAGGCAATAGGGCTGCGGTCATGCTCACCGTGTTTGTGACCATCAGGTGCTCGTCCAGGCCCCGTAATTCCAGCAACTTCTGCACTCATGAGCTAGGTGGGCGGCCCTTTGCCGTTTTCCAAGCAACAGGAGCTCCCAGCCCGCCTCAGCCGTCGGCCACCTTTGTCCAGAAGTCTCTGGGTACAACCGAGTATGGCCTTGAACTCCGACCTCAGGGGGGTTAAATGGTCTGAAATTACACTCTTTGTCCCTCAGGAGCCCAGGAGACCCCTGGTGGATGCCCCACCCCCCAAAAGTGGAACCTTACTTCACTGCAGTCCATCTTTCCAGCTGGGTGGGCAGTGAGGAGCTCGTAAAGACTTAGGGATCGTGTCCTCAGGGGCCGGGGGCCACAGCCTGGGGCATTCCCAGCTAGAATGGAAATAAACCCAAGGAACACTGCCTTTCTGATTTTAAAATCTTTGGAACTGTTAATCCTAGATTATGGAATGCAAAATACCCCAGAGCCGGAAATGAGACGCTCCAGATGGCTGAGGTTTGGGGCCGGGAGCTGGGCTCTCTGTCCTCGGATGTCCCGGCTGCTTCTGCGGGCCGTGTGCGTTTACGAACCCCTCCGCTTCTCTCCGCTCACGAAAGAAGGAAGAAGAAGTTCACTTGGCCTTGGCACAGAGGAGCTTAAAGCTCCCTAAAACCTGGGGGGACGCAGGTTCTCGGATCCCTGAAGCACACTGGGGCCTTTGCAGGGTGGCTCGCTTGCGTGTCTCCCAAGATGCTCACGTGGCTGGTCGCGTTCTGGAGCCAACGTCCCAGGAAGGGGCCGTCGGGGTCCCTGAGTGGGAAGCTTGTCCTGCAGCAGCCTCGGGAGGATGGAGAAGGGGGAGGGGAGGCGATGTGGCGGGGGGGGGGGGGTCCACCTCTCCCTGCCCAAAACCGTGCTTAACACCGTTGTTTGCTTTCACCATTACCTGCCAAATGATGTATTTTCCCAATGTCACGGGGTAAAGTGCACGCAACACTGAACAGCTCTCTGCATTGCTCCCTGATTTTCTAAACACAAAAGTAACAATTCTGATGGCTGAGTTCAGCCGAGATTCTTATGGAAAATTCTATTTTCCGCTTCTTTAAACACCAAATTTATTTTCTGTTATCTTATGAGATGTTAATTTTTGTAAAAACAGAGGCGGTGGTGTTGCCAACCAGAGACAGACCGGCTGGGCAAAGTGACCGTTCTAGACTCAAATGACTGCGTGAACCCAAATACGGCCTCTCGGCTTCCTGCAGTCGGTGGGCCATCGGTGGAAGCCCAGAATCGGTCCCCAGGCGGGTGGGAATCAGGCTAGAATCCAGGCATGACCATGGTCATCTGCGTTTGCCAACAGGACAGAGGTTCTCCTAACGGACCCCGTGGGCTCCCAGCAGGTGCCCTGTGGCCCCAGGACGCTCTTGCTCCCCCGCCTATTCTGTTTCCACACGGGGACTGGGTTCTCGGGGGCCGCGTGCTTGTTCCTGGCCCCTTTCTGCCACCCACATTGTTTCTGTACTGGCTTCAGCGTCATAGCCTCGGCTCGTCCCAGAAAGGGGCCAGAGAGGGCCCCATGGCAGGCCGGTTTCCAGGGACAGCCTGGCCTGTGTCCGAAGAGCATCTGTTCAAGTTCAGACATGATGCTCGCTGTCTGGGTGAGCCACACTGATGTCACACATCAGTCCTCCTCCATCAGGCAGAGGGAGAAAACCAGCTTCTCCTCTGCGAGCATCTTGGTCCTAAAGGGCACCCAGGTGGGCAGGATGGCCTGGCTGCTCACGTTCCTGTGCCTGGGATAGTGGCACTCAATGGGAATCTCCGCTCGGTTAGTCCTCGGGTTCCGCCCTTCCTCTCACCTTTGTCTCCCCAGCCCCCCTCTGGGCTCCTGTGGAATGTGTGGCTGCTCGATTCCCTGGGGGCCTCCTCCCCTGCCAGGCCCTGGGAGACTCTGAAAACAGAGAGGCTTCTCTGTGGCCCTGGGAGCTGGAGGTTCAGTGCGAGCGAGGCGGAGAGGACTGTGCAGGAGCCTGCATTCTTAGGGAGGGGAGAGCTTAGTCAAGCAGGGTGGGCTTCCTGGAGGAGGAGGGCTTTGGAGGCAGTATGAAAACAAACACCAGAGGAGTGAACAGCCCTCGCTCCGGTCCCGCACTGGGTGTGCCTCCTCAGCCATGCTGCAGCTCGTTCTCCCAGTCTTCCGGGGAGAGGGGAGGTCGGAGGTCGGCCTACAGAGGGCATAAAGGAGGTGGCGGGGGACCAGGCAACCTGATTCTTGTGTCTGAGCCCTGAATTTCTCGTGCATGTGAGTTCTTGGGGGAGCAAGACCGGGACCCCAGAGCAGGTGAGTGTCCCCCACATGTCAGCAGGAAAGCCTCAGCCAGGGAATTTAGGAAATGTGGGCAAAGCAGATACCACGGCCCTTAATGAGCCCCCACGAGACAGCCCGTCCTCCGCAGACGCACAGGAACATCAGAGGCATCCGTGGAGGGCAACATGGACCGTGTTTCGGAAGGAGGGGGACCCAGAGACAGAACAGGAGCCTGTCACTCCCTGCACCCGCAGATCGTTTCAGATTTACAACACATCGCTCACTTCGCCTGAGGAAAATTCCAGACGCAGGCCCCTTAACTCGGTGATTTATTGCAGCTCCTCTGGACACATCATCGAGATGATCAGCTCGGTTAGGGAGGCAGCCGAGCTGGGGCCCCACCCCCGCCTGACGAGGCTGGGCCCGATCTGGTACTTGGGCACGTTGGTCAGGAGGAAGCTTCACTTCTGGTGCCCTCGTGGGTCTCCCCTCCGCCGCTGACTGGGATAATTTATCAGAAGGCTCCAAGCCCCCCGTCGGGCTGGGACCACTTGGGACACACACATAATTACCAACCCTTCCCTCCAGCCGCTGGAATGCTTCCTCGCTGGGGGGGCGCACTCGGCCATCGAGCTGTTTGCACACGGCACGCTGGGGTCCAGGGCACTGGACAAGCCAGGAGACAGCGGGGGGATGGGCGGAGGGTCCGCGTGACTGACGTCACCCTGTGGCCTCGAGCGAGGTTGCTTTCAAAGGCCTTGGGCCAAACTCCTCTGCACAGAGTCCTGGGATCTGGGGTTGCCTCACCTTTCTCATTCGGGACCCGCCGTTTCTTGCCGGGGGCCGTCTCTGGCCTCCCTCCTCCTGCCACCAGCCCCTTGGTGGCCCATGGGACGGTGACACCAGGCGCTGTTAGGCCTTTGCCACCCCAGCCACAGTCCAGTGTCCTCGGGCCAGGCTGCCGATGGAAAGAAGGTGGCATGAGCCGTGGTGCAGGGCCTGGGACTCCCGTGCCACCTCCAAGTGCTCACATGCAGAACCCGGCCAGACGGACGTGGCCTGGGGCTCGTCGGCAGCCGGCACCCACAGCCGTTTATGCGTGGTGATTGTCCCTCACCCCTCACGCGTCCGCACAGTGTTTGCTGTCGGGCTCCCCTGGGCAACACGGAGGGCCGGTGACACAGGGACTGGGCATGCACGGCCGAGATCCAGGTATCTGGGGACAGACGGAGCCCCCGCCTCTGGGCTGCCTCTGGGCCTCGCTGAGGAACGTGGCTGCAAGCAGAGCCCACGCATCCTGACTTCCGAGCCCGTCAGATTTGCCTGAACCTGACTCCGAGGGTCTGAGTCAGCCGCCGCACTGGAACCCCTGAGTGCCTGCCTGAAGGCACGGACTCCCGACCCGCGGGCGGGTGAAGGAGAAGTGTCCCAGTCCCCCATCAGGGACAGCAACCTGCTGGCAAGGTTCCCGGCAAAGGGGTTGTTCTTCTAAAAGTGTATAGTGTCTCATGGCGGCGTTGATTGCAGAAAAATGAAATAAGAAGAGAAAAATGGTCTCTACCCTCACTCGCCATCGCTGACCTTTTGTTTTAGGTAGAACACGTGAACACACTTAGAATATCTTTGCTTTTCTGTAAAGTAGTACAGGCAGAAAGTAGAGGCCCCTCCATCCACCTGCTCGTAACCATTTCTGATTTCCATCACAGAAGAATTAGCTGACGGGGCTGCGCACAGCCGTGTGCTGCGAGGTGGAGATGGGAAATGGGGCCTGTAAGCTCTGCCTCTGCAGCCCCTCACCTCTCCCACGCTAAGCACACTTGGGGGGGCCCAGGGAGAAGGCCCAGCAAAAGTCCTTTTGGGGTGGCCAGAGGCTGCAGGTATAACCCAGCTGAGTTCCCAGCCCCCACAGGTATTAGGGGGCTCCCTGCAGCACCTCCGGATCCCAGCACCAGGGACCCACAGCACGAAGGCATCTGCCTTCAGTACCCAAGACAGACACAGACGTTTCCCTTTCCCTCTCCTGTTCAGTCATTCCTCTTCTTCCATGCTGAGGGGACCTGTAGGGGACTCCACACATAGGGACCCTCGTCCACCTTGGAAGCAGGGACCAGCCAGCCCCTGCTTTCCCTTGGGGAGCCCCCTGCCTCGGGGCAAGAATACCCTGCTCCTCTGTATCCTTGAGGCCACTTTCCTTGCAAGGGAACAGAGCACCCATCCTGAGTACTGGGCTCCTTATTTCATATTCTGAGAAGTAAAGAGAGTGTGGGTGATGGGTCACGGGCTCGGCAATACTCAAGGACTCAAAATCTTTATTTCCGGACTCTCCCACCCTTAGCTGTTGGCTTTATGTCCTCATGGTTGCAAGAAGGCTGCCAGTGCTCCTGCCATCTTGTCCACCTCAAGTAGCGACAGTCAGGAAAGTAAAAATACACCAGGATCCCTTCCCTGCTGCAGACTTCCCTTATGCCAATTCAGAGATTGTTCTCAGACCTCCCCGAGCCGCACGGGAGTTACGACTCTAGATTCCTTGGTGGGAGACAGGGAGGAGCAAGGAGCTGACCATCCACCCGCCACGCAGGGAAGCTTCTCGGCGGGTCCCTTCCTGCTCCTTGGGCTTCAATAGTGACTAGATGTTTTTCCCTCTTTAGGGAGGAAGGTGGGGTTTGTGATTATATTTTTAGATATCTCATTAATAATTTACTTATTTGCAGTGACTGTGCCTTTAGCGGTAAGGCCGGTGCTCTAATGTGTTGGTGAATTATGTGTTCATTACTCGAGTACAGCATAAAAAGCATCTTGATGCCTAGAAAAATGACTCATGTAATAAAAACCTTCGTCATTTTTTCACTTTAGTACAATAACCGTCTCGTGTTGTGAGCGTTGTGGAGCCTGTGACGACAGCAGTGGCATGAGGAGACGGTCATTTTTATGGAGCAGAGTTAGTGCCGTGTTTCGACTATCGGCGTCTTTATTAGGGTGCTAAAATGAAAACCGGTAAGGGGGGCTGTGGGCTGACACACCTGTCGTTTGTGGTGTCCGTGAGCAGAGGGCTGACAGCCATCCCTCGCCACGGTATACAGGGGCGCCTCCCCTGTGCACAGCCCAAGGACAGAGCTGGTCCGTGGAAACTTCTCTGAGGGAGCACTAAAGGGCGTGTCCCCCTGAAACCCCCACGTCCGCCACAGACCTTGTCACCTGGAAGTGGTCCAGGTACCGGGCTGGTCAAGACGGCCAGCTGCCCCGCCTTGTCCTCGTCCCGCCCGGCTGAGGGCCGCCTGCCCGTGGTTAGACCCAGGACACAGCAGATGGCTACGTCCCTCTGTGATCTTTGAACGTAACGTTGCCAGAGCAGCAGGCTGGACATCAGGCCTAACCCACCCGGCAGCCGGCACCGCTGTGCCATCAACATTTCCGCGGGGGTGGGAAGAGAGCACGGGCGCTCCGCAGGCTTCTCCGGAGAAAAAGAACCAGAAGGGTTAGAAGGAGCTGCAGGCTGGGGACTCGGGAGCACTGGGGAGGCAGACAGCCTGAAGGCCATCTGCGGGAGAAGCCCCCCTGGCTTGGGGAAGACCCATCTTTTTGTTCGAGTCAGATTTCAGCCAGCTTGGGGAGGCTCCCAGCTTTAGGGACGACCATTCACTTTGCCCAGAGGCCCCTGATTTAAACAGGAATCGCACCCAGAAACGCCCTCCCAGAAACACCCAGAAGAATGTTGGACCAAATACCAGGACACCCCGTGGCCCAGACAAGTTGATACACAAAGTTAACCCACACAGGTGGGGATCGGAGTCCCAGGTTCCGGGAAACTGGCTGCAGTGGTCCGTCCTAGGTCAGTCATCCCTGCCCGTTCCAGAAGGCGGCGTCACACTGACTGTGACCGGTTTGGCAACAGCCAGGTGAAACACGCACGAGGTTTTGATGGACGATGAGCCCTGCAGTCTGCCAGGGAAATTGAACATCTCCAGAGATGGCCTTAATAAAGGTATGAAGTGCAGAAGGAAGGAGGTGAGATTCCGCGCCATTCTGGCCCGACAGCCCATGACTGGCATATTCTGCCCAGTTCCATACAACTGTGGCACAAGTCGAACCATTCCGGTGCTTGGAAGGGCTTGGACAGGACGCAGTGGGGGCGTGAAAACAAAGCCATGAAAGAGGTCATTGGTGGACGCAGAAGGGGTGTGGGGTCACCAGACACCATCCGCACCCTCTGACAGGCTGTCAGCAGGCGGCGAGTGGAGACCAAGGCTCTGACAGCAGGGCCATCTGCAGAAGCAAAGGGCTCTCTAGGGACCGAGTGGGGCACACAGGCCACCCTGGGCAGGGACACTGACACAGTCCAGGGATGTTCGTGTAGAGCCCGGAGGTCAGGTGCACCTGCCAAGACCCCCACAGCCCAACCATCCCCGATGCTCTGTGTAGACATTCTCTGCCTCCCTGTCCGAGGCTCAGGCCAGTCACAGCTGAGAGCGCTGGAGGGGACAGTGTCCCATGGTGTCTCCAAACGTGAGAGAGTGTGGAAGCTAGAGCAGTGGTGGTTTTGGTCTGTGTGTG
>PISX010020310.1:7061-36217 GCA_004024625.1 Mellivora capensis | reverse complement strand
TTTGTTGTCTGATTGCTGTTGCTAGGACTTCTAATACTATGTTGAACAAGAGTGGTGAGAGTGGGCATCCTTGTCGTGTTCCTGATCTCAACGGGAAGGCTGTGAGCTTCTTCCCATTGAGGATGATGTTTGCTGTGGGTCTTTCATAGATAGATTTTATGAAGTTCAGGAATGTTCCCTCTATCCCTATACTTGGAAGCGTTTTAATCAGGAACAGATGCTGGATTTTGTCAAATGCTTTTTCTGCATCAATTGAGAGGACCATGTGGTTCTTCTCTCTTCTCTTATTGATTTGTTCTATCACATTAATTGACTTGCGAATGTTGAACCATGCTTGTAAGCCAGGGATGAATCCCACCTGGTCATGGTGGATGATCTTTGTAATGTGCTGTTGGATCCTGTTTGCTAGGATCTTGTTGAGAATCTTATCATCCATATTCCTCAGTGATATTGGTCTGAAATTATGCTTTTTGGATAATTTTGGTAATTGTTAGACTGAATTCCCTTTCTGACGTAATGTCTATGTCGGTAGCCATTAGCTCTTTTGCAGAGGGCCCATCTTCTGTATTTTTCTTCTGTTGGGCATTCCTCCTCCTAGTCATTTTGGTGAGAGTTGGCTGAATGGTTGTAGCTGGATGTATCGACCTTGGTGCAGTGAATGTGCAACCTGGAATGCTTATGAGCAATCAAGAGTCCCCACCCAGATGAAAGAAAAAAAGAAAGAGAGAAAGCAGAAAAAGAGAGAAAGAGATAGAGAGAGAGGGGAAAAAGAAAGAAGGATAAAAGAGAAGGCTCAGCCCAAATGGGCCCCAAGGTAAGGTTTGTGAAGTATACAAACAAATACAGACAAACAAAAAAGACTGATATAAGTATATGACAAGAGAAGAAAAAAAAATATGTACATATATATGTAGAAGCAAAACAAAGAAACAAACAGACAAACAAAAAAAAAAGAACCTCGTCAAAAAGAACCCTAAGTATAAGATTTATATACTACCAGGACAAACACAAGTATACAAAAATAGTGGTAGGAGAAAAAGATTGGAGAGTGGTTGTAAATTCTCAGTGTGGGCGTGGAAGGTTATTTTGCTTCTTCCTGGATGTATCTTGATGTCTTTTTTAAAGGATACAACTTTCCTAAAATAACAGGGGATTAAAAATTGGTTTACCTATAGGGGTAGCATTGATTGGGGAAAGGGGATTACCTTGAAGTTTAACTCTATATGAATATTAGCAAATAAAAGTAAAGAAAAGAATGATCTAAACTAAAGTGAAATTTAAAAAAAATAAAAAAATAGAAAAGCAAAAGAAAATCATGGGTATATGTATCAAAAAGTTCAGGTTAAAAGGTTATTATGGAATTTAATGTACTGGACATCTCACTGTGATGGTAAATAGGCTAAAAAATCTATATAAAAATAAGAAATATTTTAAAAAATTAAAAAATGAACCAGAATAGTGGGAACGAGTTAAAAATTAAATGTATCTATGAAGTAGTAATGATTGTTTTCTTCTAGGAGGGTTGGCTTTCTGGGGGAGTGGCCTGCCCCGTGGGTTTTCAGTCGGTGTTTCCTGAGTTAACTCCTCCCACTCCCCTCCAGAGGGTGGGCTCTGAGGAAACCGGGCCTTCAGGCTTTTGTTCTCTGGAGGTTTTTATGTCTGTTCATTTGTTTTCTCTCCCCTTGGCAGCTCCGGATGGTTTTTGGAGGTTTAGAGGAAAGCAAACTGCACCCAGACCTCCCTCCCAGAGAGAAGCCCCCGTCTGTTCCGCTCTGGGTGCTGCAGAGCAGGTTCCCAGCCGCGATCTCTGGGGACACCTGTGCGTCCTGCTTGTGCTCAAAACCACAAGCGGCAGCTGTCTGGGCAGCTCCAGACCGCCAGAAAGGTTCCAAGCAGGGAAGGCACACAGAGATTTTCCTGCTGGTCCAGGCTGGGAGCGCTCAGACTTTCTGGGTCCTAGAGAGCCTGGCTGGCGCCCACGCGCCTCTCTCAGGGGAGGGGGTGGAGCACGTCTCAGGCTCTGCTAGCGCGGCGCGGTGCACGCGTGGGGACTGTAAAAGTCTGTTTCTGCTCCGCGAGGGTCCCAGCCCCTGCCACACACCAAGCGCCCTTAGGAGGTCTCCTCGCAGCTCAGGGACCAAGACCTGGTTTCTCCGCTGCACTCTCTCTGGCTCAGCGCCAGGGGTGTCTGTCCTCCCTGGCGAGTTAAGCCCCTGTCCCTAACAGTTCCAATTCCCACAATTTCACTCTGTGATCTTTTCTCTTTTTGCGTGCTTTCTATCCGTCTTCAAGTTAATGCTGGTCCTCAGTCGTAGGGCACTCTCGTATTGGGGTATTATTTCCCAATGTGTTTCCTCTGGTGGCTCCCTCCCCCTTTTGTTTATCTTCTGATACCAGTCCAGCATTCCCACTCCGCTTTACCTGCTCACTGGCATCTTCTGCCCCCGTAGAGATCCTGACGTGTAGAATTCTGATCTCAGGCTGATTTCATGGGTGATCGGAGTTCCTTTGTAGGTAATCAGCTCACTTTAGGGGACAGGTTGAACCAGAGCCTCCTCCTAGTTACCCACCATCTTGTCTCCCCCCTCGAAGTGGTTTTATTCCTGTTTTTTATTACACTCTTTTTTTTATTACTGTGTTCTGTTTTTCATCATACATCAACTATCATTAGTTTTTAATGTGGTGTTCCATGATTCATTGTTTTCATATAACACGCAGGGTTCCATGCAATACATGTCATTCTTAATTGCTCTTGATTTCACCAGTTTAGTCACTTGCCATTTTATTTTTTTATGTATGTGTGGATGTATTTGTGCAGAATGTATGAGAGTGTATAAGTTTTGTGTGGTGAAGTCTGTGAGTTAATCATAATATATTCCCTCCACTGCTTTGTCTAGGTTTCCTTTTCCCCCAAAGAATTGATCTGTTATCTTAGTATTATTCACTTTTGGATACCTGCTCTCCAAAAAATGAAAGTGAATGTCCTTTTTCATACTTACTGCTCCCAAATCATGCTTTATACATATTTCTGACCAGTGTTCATGTCTCCGTATTCTTTGTTGTTCATTTTGGCCTTTTATTTTTGGATCTATTTCTAAAATAGAAATGCCATCCATTGGAAAACATTCTTCTTTGCATTTCACAAAGAACCACCTCTCCCTTCCATAAGCATACTTGTCCCATATATCTTTATGTGAGATGAAAATAGAACTTTGGATATTGCTTCTCTCCACATTAGAAGACTTTTCCAAATTCTTTATTCCTGAGTCCTTGACAGTCCAATTTAGATTTGTACCCTTATGAGTTTCATTAAATTCTCCCTCTTTTAAATCTCTTTGTTCAGAAGTTGGTTTGGGGACTTCCTTCAATTTTGCTTAAGACAGTTGTTTTGAATCTGTACCCCAATGTTTATACCAGCAATGGCCACGGTCGCCAAACTGTGGAAAGAACCAAGATGCCCTTCAACAGACGAATGGATAAGGAAGATGTGGTCCATATACACTATGGAGTATTATGCCCCCATCAGAAAGGATGAATACCCAACTTTTGTATCAACATGGACGGGACTGGAAGAGATTATGCTGAGTGAAATAAGTCAAGCAGAGAGGGTCAATTATCATATGGTTTCACTTATTTGTGGAACATAACAAATAACACGGAGGACATGGGGAGATGGAGAGGAGAAGGGAGTTGAGGGAAATTCGGGGAGAGATGAACCATGAGAGACTATGGACTCTGAAAAACAACCTGAGGGTTTTGAAGGGGCATGGGGTGGGAGGTTGGGGGAGCCAGGTGGTGGGTATTATGGAGGACACGCATTGCATGGAGCACTGGGTGTGGTGTAAAACTATGAATTCTGTTACATCGAAAAGAAACGAAATTTTTAAAAATGCCCCCCCAAAAGACAGTTGTTTTGAGTCACTCTGCTTATCCTAAGGGCATTTTCGCTCTTCTTCGTTCCTTAAAAATCTTCATTTCTTTAAAATTGTTCTGTGTTGTGCACACTGTGGACTGTATAAAAAGACACCTATGTATATCATAAGTACTCTTTGTGTTCTGACTCAATCTCTTTTTTCTAGCTTTCCTACCCCAGTGCTCCTGACTCAGGCATACCTTTTACTGATCCCTCTAGTCAACCGGTGCAAACTGCTTCATTATTTCAAAGCCTGCATGGATGTCGTGGTGTGGCTGTGCCACTTAAACTTTTGCAGAACTTTCATATTTTTTTCTGGTTATTTTATGTTGTTTCCATGCTACAAAGTATTTTTAAATACTTAAAACTATGTTTCACAACCAAAGCCCACCAGAAAGAAGGATCTGGCCCACAATGTCCATAGTGCAGGCTGAGAAACAATGAGTTAAATAATACCTCTATTTTTTAATATTTTATTTCTTTTACGTAATCTCTACACCCAACATGGGTCCTGAACCTACAACCCCAAACTCAAAAGTCTAGTGCTCTACTGAAAGAGTCAGACAGGCACCCCAAAGAACATCTGTATTTTGATATTTGCAACTGTCTCCAGAGCCTCCCCAAGACATTGTAACACTTCACAATTCTGACAAAAACATTAGAAAGTACTCTTTTGCTAATTGTTCAAAAATTCCAGCCCCAATCAATGTGACAGAACTTTGAATGTTTTCTCAGGGTGATGAGTGTGAAAGAGATTTCTTGTTGAAATTTTAAACTATTAGTGAGCTCCACAGAATATTTCTACATTTGATCACATGTTCATTTGTCTATTTTTATTATATGTCCTCATATTATATGCCTATTTGTCTATATTTTCAGCATTTCACATAATTGTGGTAAATCACGGTTTTTCTATTGACTTTTAGTTACTTTTAGCCATAAAATTATCTTAAATTTTACTTAGTAAATATATCGATCTTCTTCTGAGATTTTGACTCTATTATGATGGTTTGCCCACCTGTGGATTTTATATGTAGGTTTATAGATGTGCATCTAAAATGGAATGGCTACTCCTAAACTGAGGGGTTTACTCCTTCTGATTTTTGTGAGATGTTTGAGGTAAGGAACCGCTGCACTTCCTTCCAGTTAGAAAGTTATTTGTGCCAACTTCCATTAAAATTCCAGTGTTTTCCATCTAAATGGAAATGCAGCCTTGTTGTGAATCAAATGTCCATATATAATGAGACCTAATTCCTGATTCATTCAACATATACAAAAAGAGTATCTGCTATGCTCCAAAAATTTCTAAGAAATTTATATGTAACATGCTTTTAATTCAAGGTCATGGGGAATTTTAATATTTATCCATATTGATTTTGTGGAATTACTGCTCCCATAGATCCTGTTTCAGTTAGTTCTCAAAACTCCTTTCAATGTTGTCGAATACAGTTGTACTGAAACGGCTCTCTTTAACCTGGTTTTATCTCCTCTGTCATCCTCTGTATTTCATAAGTCTCCTTTTCTTAAATTTGTCTGTATAAGTGCATATACATCCACACCCATAAGAAAAACATGAACATTGGAGGGGAAGTCCCTGCTCCTTTTGTCCTTACATCAGAGTGACAGACAAGAGCACAGTGAGATAATGTGAGTCTAAGGTCATGTCCTCAGATTAGTCACATGAACAGTATTCAGAGTAGGAGGATAGATGGCCATGGGGTGTTTAAGATTTTACAGAGACTGGGGAGGCCTATGCATGTTGGACAAGGAACAGAAATGTGAGTAGTTCTGCTCCTCAGACTTGTCAAGAATGTGACTAAAATCCAAAGCCTAAGAATAACAAATAAACAGCAACAACAACAAGATGTCACATAAAAAAAGTGATAAAAGGGGCTCATTTCATCCCGTATTGGACCAAACAAAAACCAATTGGTCAAATAAATATGGAAAAGGTACAAAAAATAAGTCATCTCCTACCTGGTAATAAAAACACCTAAATTTTCTGAAGTGTTGGTTTATTCTTTTTACTCATTTTATCTTATGAGTTTCAATCTGTAAGGTGTTTCACACCACAAAGAATGTCACTAATTTTGTGTTGTGACACAGTTGTGACACAGCCTGTTGTGAACAGATTTATTTTTGCTCTTTTATTATTTTTGCTGGATATAAATGGGTGTAACCAGGACTTGATGTCATTAGAACAAAGGAAGCTTTCCTTCCTCATAGTCCCTCAGGACAACTGAGTATTTTTTATCATTTTACCCTTTATGTCCATTGTATTTGTCCCTTCCTCTGTCTGTCTGTATCTATATCTTTGTTTATTGAACAAAATTCTTTTGCTACCTTTATATTTGCATTTTTTATTTAAATTCAATTTAATCAACATATAGTATATAATTAGTTTCAGAGGTAGAATTTAGTGAGTCACCAGTTGCCTAAAACACCCAGTGCAGGGGCGCCTGAGTGGCTCAGTTGGCTAAGCATGTGCCTTCAGCTTAGGTCATGATCTCAGGGTTGTGGGATAGAGTCCCATGTCCACTCAGCAGGGGAGTATGATTCTCCCTC
The DNA here is from genome assembly GCA_004024625.1 of Mellivora capensis. Taxonomy (NCBI): domain Eukaryota; kingdom Metazoa; phylum Chordata; class Mammalia; order Carnivora; family Mustelidae; genus Mellivora; species Mellivora capensis. The sequence goes on along the minus strand of PISX010020310.1, from coordinate 29,739 downwards.
CCCCTCTCACTCTGCCCCTGCTCATGTGCTTCCTTTCGCTCACACACTCTCTCAAATAAGTGAATAAGATCTTTAAAAGAATTTTTAAAAACCACCCAGTGCACATTACATCATGTGCCTTCCTTAATGCCGATCACCCAATCACCCCATTCCCAACCCACTTCTCCTCCAGCTACCCTCAGTTTGTGTCCTATAATCAAGAGTCTCTTATTGTTTCCCTCCCTCTCCATTTTTATCTTATTTTATCTTCCCTTCCCTTCCCCTATGTTCATTAGCTTTCTTTCATAAATTCCACATATGAATGAAATCATATGGTATTTGTCTTTCTCTGACTAGCTTATTTATCACTTCACATATATATTCTAACTCCATCAAGTCATTACAAATGCCAGTATTTGATTCTTTAATGGCTGAGTAATATTGCATTGTGTATATACACTACAACATCTTTATCTGTTCATCTGTTGATGGACATCTGGTCTGTTTCCACAGTTTAGCTATTTTGGACATTGCTGCAATAAACACTGAGGTGAGGATACCTGGGTGCCTCAGTCAGTTAAGCATCTGCCTTCAGCTCAGGTCATCATTCCAGATTTCTGGGACTGAGTCCAGCATCAGGCTCCTTGCTCAGTGGGGAACCTGCTTCTCCCTGTGCCTCTGCTCCTCCCCTTGTTTATGTTCTCTCTCAAACAGATCAATAAAATCTTTTTTAAAAAATTGAAGTATATGAACCCTTCAAATCACCGTGGTTGTACCTTAGGATAAAAACCTAGCAGTTCAATTGAGGGGTCATGGGATAACTCTGTTTTTAACTTTTTGAGGAACCTCCATACTATTTTGCAGAGTGGTAGCATAAGTTTTCATTTGAACCAAAAGTGTAAGAGTATTCCCCTTTCTCAAAATCTAAGCCAACACCTGCTGTTTCCTAAGTTGTTTATTTTAGCCATTCTCATTATTTGAGATGGTATCACAGTGGTTTTGATTTGTAATTACATCATGGTGAGTGATATCCATCATTTTTTTCATATGTCTCTTAGCTGTTTACAGATGTACCAAAAACCACAAGATATCTAGGAAGAAACCTAACCAAAGAGGTAAAAGATGTGTACTCTGAAAGCTGTAAAACACTTGTGAAAGAATTAAAAATGGCACAAAGAAATGTAAAAACATTCCATGCTCATGGATTGGAAGAAAAAAATATTATTAAAATGTCTATGCTCCCCAAATCAATCTACATATTCAATGCAATCCTTATCAAAATAACACCACCATTTTTCACAAAGCAGGACAAACAATCTAAAATTTGTAGGAAACCAGAAAAGACCCTAAATATTGAGCACAATTATTTCTCTTCCTTTTTTTAAATTTTTATTATACTTTTTTTATTAATTTCTTTTCAGCATAACAGAATTCATTGTTTATACACCACACCCAGTGCTCCATGCCATACATGCCCTCCATAATACCAACCACCTGGCTCCCCAACCTCTCACCTCCCGCCCCTTCAAAACCCTCGGGTTGTTTTTCAGAGTTCATGGTCTTTCATGGTTCATCTCCCCTTCCAATTACCCTCAACTCCTTTCTCCTCTCCATCTCCCTATGTCCTCCTTGTTATTTGTTATGCTCTACAAATAAGTGAAACCATATAATAATTGACTCTCTCTGCTTGACTTACTTTACTCAGCATAATCTCTTACAGTCTCGTCCATGTTGATACAAAGTTGGAAATTCATCCTTTCTGATGGACACATAATACGCCAGAGTGTATATGGAACCACATCTTCCTTATCCATTCGTCCATTGAAGGGCATCTTGGTTATAAACATTGGGGTATAGATGGCCCTTCTTTTCACTACATCTGTACCTTTGGGGTAAATACCTAGTAGTGCAATTACAGGGTCATAGGGAAGGTCTAATTTTAATTTCCTGAGGAATCTCCGACTGTTCTTCAAAGTGGCTGCACCAACTTGCATTCCACCCAACAGTGTGGAGGTTTCCCCTTTGTCCACATACTCTTCAACACACGTTGTTTCCTGTCTTGCTAATTTTGGCCATTCTAACTGGTGTGAGGTGGTATCTCAGTGTGGTTTTAATTTGAATCTCCCTGATGACTAGTGATGATGAAGATTTTTTCATGTGTCTGATAGCCACTTTTATGTCTTCGTTGGAGAAGTTCATATCTTCTGCCCATTTTTTGATATGATTATCTCTTTTGTGTGTGTTGAGTTTGAGAAGTTCTTTGTAGATCCTGGATATCAACCTTTTGTCTGTACTGTCATTTGCAAATATCTTCCCCCATTCCGTGGGTTGCCTCTTTGTTTTGTTGACTGTCTCCTTTGCTGTGCAGAAGCTTTTGATCTTGATGAAATCCCAAAAGTTCATTTTCACTTTTGTTTCCTTTGCCGTTAAAGACATATCTTGAAAGAAGTTGCTGTGGCTGATATCAAAGAGGTTACTGCCTATGTTCTCCTCTAGGATTCTGATGGATTCTTGTCTCACATTGAGATCTTTTATCCATTTCGAGTTTATCTTTGTGTACAGAGTAAGGGAATGGTCGAGTTTCATTCTTCTACATATGGCTGTCCACTGTTCCCAGCACCATTTATTGAAGAGACTGTCTTTTTTCCACTGTTCATCATCACTAGCCATCAGGGAGATTCAAACCAAAACCACATTGAGATACCACCTTACACCAGTTAGAATGGCCAAAATTAACAAGACAGGAAACAACGTGTGTTGGAGAGGATGTGGGGAAAGGGGAACCCTCTTACACTGTTGGTGGGAAGGCAAGTTGGGGCAGCCAATTTGGAGAACAGTGTGGAGATTCCTCAAGAAATTAAAAATAGTGCTTCCCTATGACCCTGCAATTGCACTACTGGGTATTTACCCCAAAAATACAAATGTGGTGAAATGAAGGGCCATCTATACCCCAATGTTTATAGCAGCAATGGCCATGGTCACCAAACTGTGGAAAGAACCAAGATGCCCTTCAACAGACGAATGGGTAAGGAAGATGTGGTCCATATACACTATGGAGTATTATGCCTCCATCAGAAAGGATGAATACCCAACTTTTGTATCAACATGGACGGCACTGGAAGAGATTATGCTGAGTGAAATAAGCCAAGCAGAGAGAGTCAATTATCATACAGTTTCACTTATTTGTGGAACAAAACAAATAACGTGGAGGACATGGGGAGATGGAGAGGAGAAGGGAGTTGAGGGAAATTGGAAGGGGAGGTGAACCATGAGAGACTATGGACTCTGAAAAACAACCTGAGGGGTTTGAAGGGGTGGGAGGTGGGAGGTTGGGGGAGCCAGGTCGTGGGTATTAAGGAGGGCACGTATTGCATGGAGCACTGGGTTTGGTGCAAAAACAATGAATACTGTTACACTGAAGAGAAATTTTAAAAAATTTAAAAAAAAATAGACAAGCAAAAGAAAAACACAGGTATATGCATCAAAAAGTTCAAGTTAAAAGGTTATGGGGGGGATAAGATGGCAGGGAACTAGGAGGAGGTGCCGTTTCAACCTTTCCCCTAAAGTGAGCTGATTACCTACCAAGGAACTCCTATCACTCATGAAATCAGCCTGAGATCAGAATTGTACACATCTGGATCTCTATGGGGGCAAAAGACGCCAGTGGGCAGGTAAAGCGGAGTGGGAACGTCGGACTGGTATTGGAAGATAAACAAAAGGGAGAGGGATCCACCAGAACCTACCCATTAGAAAGTAATACCCCCAAACGAGAGCCTCCTGCATCTGGGGACCAGCATTAACTTGTAGTATGGTAGAAAGCACTCAAAAAGAGCAAAGGATCGCAGGGGGAAATTGTGGGAATTGGAATGGTTAGGGACAGGGGCTTAAGTCCCCCACCGAGGACAGACATTCCTGGCACTGAGCCAGAGAGAGTGCAGCAGAGAAAACAGGCCTTTGTCCCTCAGCCTCCTAAGGGCGCTTGGTGTGCAGGAGGGGCTGGGACACTCGCGGGGCAGAAACAGTATTTTTGCAGTTTCCACGTGTTCACTGCGCCCCACTAGCAGAGCCTGAGATGGGCCCCACCACCTCCCCTGAGAGAGGTGCACGCAGGCGCCAGCCCTGCGCTCTCAGACCCAGAAAGTCTGAGGGCTCCCAGGCCGGGCCAGTGGGAAAATCTCAGGGTGCGATCACTGCTTGGAACCTCTCTTTTGGTGTGGAGCTGCCCAGACAGCCACCGCTGTTGTGGTTTTGAGTACAAGCAGGACACAGAGGTGTCCCCAGAGACCGGGACTGGGAACTTGCTCTGCAGCACCCAGAGGGGAATGGACTGGGGCTTCTCACTGGGACAGAGGTCTGGGTGCAGTTTGCTTTCCTCTAAACCTCCAAGAACCATTGGGAGCTGCCAAGGGGAGAGAAAACAAATGAACAGACATAAAAACCTCCAGAGAACAAAAGCCTGAAGGGCCGGTTTCCTCAGAGACCACCCTCTTGAGGGGGGCAGGAGGACTTAATTCAGGAAACACTGCCTGAAAACCCACGTGTCAGGCACTTCCCCCAGAAAGCCAAGGGGGGGGGGTGAGATAGAAAACAAAACCGAGAAGAGAACAATTACTACTACTTCATAGATACAACATTTAATTTTGAATTCGATCCCACTATTCTGGTTCATTTTTTAATTTTTTTAAAATCGTTTTTATTTTTATATAGATTTTTTTAGCCTATTTACCATCACAGTGAGATGTCCAGTACATCAAATTCCATAATAACCTTTTAACCTGAACATTTTGATACATATACCCATGTTTTTCTTCTGCTTTTCTATTTTTTAAAATTTTTTTGGAATTTTACTTTAGTTTAGTTTAGATCACTCTTTTCTTTATTCTTATTTGCTAATATTCATATAGAGTTAAACTTCAAGGTAATCCCCTTTCCCAAATCAATGCTACCTCTATAGGTAAACCAATTTCTAAGCCCCTGTTTTCTTAGGAAAGTTGTGTCCTTTAAAAAAGATATCAAGATACATCCAGGAAGAATCAAAATAAACCTCCTCGCCCACACTGAGAATTTACAACCACTCTCCGAACTTTTTCTCCTGCCACTATTTCTGTATATTTGTGTTTGTCCTGGTAGTATATAAAACTTTTACTTAGGGTTCTTTTTGAAAGGTTCTTTTCTTTCTTGTCTGTTTGTTTCTTTGTTTTGCATATATATATATATATATATATATATATATATATATATATAATTTCTTCTCTTGTCGTATACTTTTATCAGTCTTTTTTTTTGTCTGTTTTTGTTTGTATAATTCACAAACATTACCTTGGGACCCATTTGGGCTGAGCTTCTTTTTTATCCTTCTTTCCTTTTCCTGTCTCTCTCTCACTCTTTTTCTTCTATCTCTCTTTCTTTTTTTCTTTCATTTGGGTGGGGACTCTTGATTGCTCAGAAGTGTTTCTAGTTGCACCTTCACAGCACCAAGGTCGATACATCCAGCTACAACCGTTCAGCCATCTCTCACCAAAATGACTAGGAGGAGGAATGCCCAGCAGAATAAAACTTCATAGGAAGGGCCCTCTGCAACAAAGCTAATGGCTACCGACATAGACATTATGTCAGAAAGGGAATCCATGTGAACAATTATCCAAGCAATAGCTAGGTTGGCCAAATCCATGGATGACCAAATGTAATTGATTAGGGCAGAACTGAAAGCCACCAGGGATGATGTTCACAAAGCTCTCAATGAGTTCTAATCTAATCTAAATTCTCTAAAAGCTAGGGTAACTGAGACAGAAGATAGAATTAGTGATCTGGAGGACAAACAGATAGAGAGAAAGGATTAGGAGGAAGCCTGGAACAAACATCTTAGAAGCCACGAAAACAGAATCAGGGAAGTAAATGATGCGATGAAATGTTCCAATGTCAGAATTATTGAAATCCCTGAAGGGGAGGAGAAAGAAAGAAGTCTATAAGATAGAGTGGAAGACATTCTTCATGAAAATTTTCCGAATATCACAATTGGAAAAAGTGTTCATGTACTAGAGGCAGAGCAGTCCCGACCCCAAGATGTTAGATTCTCGGAACACCTCGAGGCACCTGATAGTAAGAATGAGGAATTATAATTCTAGAGAAACTCCCTTGAAGGCAGCTAAGACAAAGAAGCTCCTTACGTACAGAGGAAAGCCCATCAGAATAATGTCACTAAATGAGAAAAACATGCAGCCAAGAATACTTTATCCAGCAAGACTGACATTCAAAATGGATGGAGAGATGAAGAGTTTCCAAGACCGGCAAAGCTTAAAAGAGTATGCGGCCACCAAGCCAACACTACAAGAAATATTAAGGGGGGGTTCTGTAAAAGAGGAAAAATCCTAAGAATATCATTGAACAGAAATATAGAAACAATATACAGAACGAAAGACTTCAAAGGTAACACGAGGACAATAAAAACGTATCTATCGATAATCACTCTCAATGTGAATGGCCTAAATGCGCCCATAAAATGACACAGGGTTGCAGATCGGATAAAACGAAAGAACTCATCCATATGTTGTCTACAGGAGACCCATTTTGAACCTAAGGATATACGCAGATTGAATGTGAAGGGATGGAGAAACACCTTTCATGCCAATGGGCTTCAAAAGAAAGCCGGTGTAGCGATTCTCATATCAGATAAATTAGATTTTAAACTGAAGACTGTAGTAAGAGATACAGAAGGACACTACATCATTCTTAAAGGGTCTATCCACCAAGATGATCTAACAGTTGTAAATATCTATGCCCCCAATATGGGAGCAGCCAATTATATAAGAAAACTATTAATCAAGATAAAGAGTCATATTGATATGAATACATTGATAGTAGGAGATCTTAACATGCCTCTCTCAGTAAGACAGATCATCCATGCAGAAAATCAATAAAGAAACAAAAGCATTGAATGACACATTGGACCAGAGGGACGTCATAGATATATACAGAACATTCCACCCTAAAACAACAGAATACTCATTCTTCTCAAGTGCACATGGAACCTTTTCCAGAATACACCACAAACTGGGTCACAAATCAGGACCTAACAAATACCAAAAGACTGAGATAATTCCCTGCATATTCTCAGATCACAATGCTTTGAAACTGGAGCTCAACCAGAAGGAAAAGTTTGGCAGGAACTCAAACACCTAGAAGCTAAAGACCACCTTGCTTAATAATGCTTGGATCAACCAGGAGATCAAAGACGAACGTAAATAATTCATGGAAACCAATGAGAATGAAGACACTTCAGTCCAAAACCTATGGGATACAGCAAAGGCAGTCCTAAGGGGGAAACACACAGACATCCAAGACTCCCTCAAAAAAATTGAAAAATCCAGAATACACCAGCTGTATCTACACCTTAAAGAACAGGAGAATCAACAACAATTTGAACCAACTCCATGAACAAGAAGGGAAATAATCAAGATTAGAGCAGAGATGAATGAGGTAGAAACTAGAGATACAGTAGAACATATCGATGAAACTAGAAGCTGGTTTTTTGAAAGAAAAAATAAGATCGATAAACCATTGGCCACACTAATCCAAAAGAAAAGAGAGAAAGCTCAAATTAATAAAATTATTAATGAAAAGGGAGAGATCACAACTAACACCAAGGAAGTAGAAACAATCATCAGAAGCTATTATCAACAGTTATATGCCAATAAGTTAAGCTACCTAGAGGAAATGGATGCATTCCTGGAAAAATATAAACTCCCAAAATTAAACCATGAAGAAAGTGACCACCTGAATAGACTGATATCTAGTAACGAGATTGAAACTGTGATCAAAAACCTCGCAAAAAACAAGATCCCAGAACCTGACCGATTCCCTGGGGAATTCTACCAAACTTTTAAAGAAGAAATAACACCTATTCTCTTGAAGCTGTTTCAAAAAATTGAAGCTGAAGGAAAACTTCCAGACTCTTTTTATGAAGCCAGCATTACCCTGATCCCCAAACCAGGCAAAGACCACACCAAAAAGGAGAACATCAGACCAATATCACTGATGAATATGGATGCTAAGATTCTCAACAAGATCCTAGCAAACAGGAAACAACCGCACATTAAAAAGTTTATCCACCATGACCAGGTGGGATTCATCCCTCGTTTACAAGGATGGTTCAACATTCACAAATCAATCCATGTGATAGAACAAATCAATAAGAGAAGAGAGAAGAACCACATGGTCCACTCAATTGATGCAGAAAGAGCATTTGACAAAATCCAGCATCCATTCCTGATTAAAACGCTTCAAAGTATAGGGATAGAGGGAACATTCCTGAACTTCATAAAATCTATCTATGAAAGACCCACACCAAACATCATCCTCAATGGGAAGAACCACTGAGATCAGGAACACGACAAGGATGCCCACTCTCACTACTCTTGTTCAACATAGTATTAGAAGTCCTAGCAACAGCAATCAGACAACAAAGAGAAAAAAAGGTACCCAAATTGGCTAGTAAGAAGTCAAACTCTCTCTCTTTGCAGATGACATGATACTTTATATAGAAAACCCAAAAGACTCCACCCCCAAACTACTAGAACTCATACAGCAGTCAGTAATGTGGCAGGATACAAAGTCAATGTACAGAAATCAGTGGCTTTCTTATACACTAACAATGAAAATACAGAAAGGGAAATTAGAGAATCGATTCCATTTACTATAGCACCAAGAACGATAAGATACCTGGGAATAAACCTAACCAAAGAGATAAAGGATCTGTACTCAAGTAACTACAGAACGCTCATGAAAGAAGTTGAAGAAGACACAAAAATATGGAAGACCATTCCATGCTCTTGGATCAGAAGAATAAACATTGTTAAACTCTCTATACTACCTAGAGTAATCTCTACTTTTAATGTCATTCCGATCAAAATTCCACTGGTATTTTTCAAAGAGCTGGAGCAAATAATCCTAAAATTTGTATGGAATCAGAAGGACCCCGAATTGCTAAGGAAATGTTGAAAAACAAAAATAAAATTGATGGCATCACGTTACCTAATTTCAAGCTTTACTACAAAGCTGTGATTACCAAGACAGCATGGTACTGGCATAAAAACTGACACATAGACCAATGGAACAGAGTAGAGAGCCCAGATATGGACCCTCAACTCTATGGTCAAATCATCTTCGACAAAGCAGGAAAAAATATACAGTGGAAAAAAGACAGTCTCTTCAATACATGGTGCTGGGAAAATTGGACAGCCATATGTAGAAGAATGAAACTCGACCATTCTCTTATACTGTACACAAAGATAAACTCGAATTGGATAAAGGACTTCAACGTGAGACAGGAATCCATCAGAATCCCCGAGGAGAACATGGACAGTAACCTCTTCGATATCAGCCCCAGCAACTTCTTTCAAGATATGTCTCCAAAGGCAAAGGAAACAAAAGCAAAAATGAACATTTGGGACTTCATCAAGATCAAAAGCTTCTTTACAGCAAAGGAAACATTCAACAAAACAAAGAGGCAAAGCACGGAATGGGAGAAGATATTTGCAAATGACAGTAAAGACAAAAGGTTGATATCCAGGATCTATAAAGAATTTCTCAAACTCAACACACACAAAACAGATAATCATATCAAAAAATGGGCAGAAGATATGAACAGACACTTCTCCAATGAAGACATACAAATGGCTATCAGACACATGCAAAAGTGTTCATCATCACTAGCCATCAGGGAGATTCAAATTAAAACCACATTGAGATACCACCTCACACCAGTTAGAATGGCCAAAATCAGCAAGACAGGAAACAACGTGTGTTGGAGAGGATGTGGAGAAAGGGGAACCCTCTTCCACTGTTGGTGGGAATGCAAGTTGGTGCAGCCACTCTGGAGGACAGTGTGGTGATTCCTCGAGAAGTTAAAAATAGAGCTTCCCTATGACCCTGCAATTGTGCTACTGGGTATTTACCACAAAGATACAGATGTGTTGAAAAGAAGGGCCATCTGTACCCCAATTTTTTTAGCAGCAATGGCCATGGTCGCCAAACTGTGGAAAGAACCAAGATGCCCTTCAACGGACGATTGAATAAAGAAGATGTGGTCCACATACACGATGGAGTATTATGCCTCCATCAGAAAGGATGAATACCCAACTTTTTTAGCAACATGGACGTGACTGGAAGAGATTATGTTGAGTGAAATAAGTCAAGCAGAGAGAGTCAATTATCGTATGGTTTCACTTATTTGCAGAGCATAATAAGTAACATGGAGGACATGGGGAGGTGGAGAGGAGAATGGATTTAAGGGAAATTGGAAGGGTAGATGAACCTTGAGAGACTATGGACTCTGACAAACAACCTGAGGGTTTTGAAGGGGCGGGAGGTGGGAGGTTGGGGGAGCCAGGTCGTGGGTATTATGGAGGGCATGCATTGCATGGAATACTGGGTGTGGTGCAAAAACTATGAATTCTGTTACACTGAAAAGAAATTACAAAATATAATTGTTATAATAGCAATGTATTGAAAAGGAATTGGAAAAATCTTTCAAAGTTTGAGTAGCATAACCACATCATGAAAATTATGCAGACCCTGAAATAAAGTATCAGCATTACCCTAGTTACCAGAAGGCAAGTTCATGAGGTATTATTCAGTAAAAAGCAAGAATGGAAAGGTAGGAAAAAGGACCATCCTAAAACATAAAGACAATTTATGATGAGCATAGGATACTACTTATCCAATTGTGTAGTGTATGAATGTGTATGTTTACATAATCTAGGAATAGAAGTTTTAATGAAACAAAAAATTTAAGGAATAAGGTTTGTCAGGAGGAATGACATTAGGTCAAGTATACTGTCTTCAAATCAACTGTGTGAAACAAAATTCAATGAGAATCTAAAACTAATGTATATAAAGACATAAAATAATAATCCAGTGCTGTCAAAATGGTTCACTAATTCCATATTAGATGTCTAAAGACTTGGAATAAAAGAATATGAGTGAATGATCTTTATAGCTGGGGAGTAAGCACTCTCTAAGTGATCATTTTTTCTTACATAAAGATACATGGATTGAATTATGCATAGGAAGGTAAAGGTAATCTTCAGACAAAGTTAAAGAAGAGATGACAGTCAAAGATGGTGCAACTTTTAGAAATGGATCTCATCACAAAGAGACAAAAGGACCCATGGGGAATGACAGAGATGCATAAACAACTGGGAAATACATATAGAGGAGATTTATTAGCACTCAGTGTACAAAGTATCATTTATTTTCATTTTTGTTTATTGCAAGGACTGCCAAGTAAAAAATATTAATGACAGCTCAATATTTCAGGATGGATACTATCAAATAAGCAATATAGATAACACCAAATAACCAAGTGACATATTTGAGTTCATAATACTAATGAACACAATTCCCCACATATGCATCGATATATACATACTAGAATTCAATGCAAACAGCAAAGTTGATAAAACAAATACAAAACCCTCCTCTAATTCTTTGTTTGAAAGAATGCAATCAAAAAAAGGAATAACCCGCCCCTGGACTCCACTGTAGAAATACAAAGACCTGGGAGAGACAATGTATAGTAGAGAAAAAATGAATAACTAATCCACAAATATATTCAGCTCCCCTAGTGATGAAATCATTGCAAAGCAAAGCTCCTTTATATAGTTTTCGTTGTTAGATTGTTTTCACATGAATACCCAGAGGAACAGCGGATGCTGTGAAAATGTATGTCTCATGAATTATTGTTGCAAGGTCCTATCTGCAAGAAATAAACTGGTAGGTCTTTCTCATCAGTGTGGAAACAGAGTCCAATGTGCCCCATTTTAAAGACAAAAAAGAAATGCCCTGACTTCACTGGACATCCCTCCATACCTAATATTCCTACTCTGTTCAATTGCAAAACTTGGTAGTAGTGTTCTATTTTTACTGGAAGTACTTTATGCCTCCCATCCCTTCACTTCATTGTCAGCAATAACCCTTATGCTGCTGAACTCACTATTCACTTATTTCTTTAACATCATCAATGAATCCATTCATCAGTTCGTTGGACAAGCAAATGAGCATAGAGATCTCTAGGTTCTGGGATAGGCTGGAGGCTGTTAGGTGAACTCAGATAAATGCACCAGGCTTAGATTTTTGTCTGACCCTTGCCTGCAGGACCTGCTGGGCTCTGGGGTTGACCTGAATGGCAACTCTGAGGGAGGGGTCTCTATGTGGCAGTCTGAATTCCTCCTGTGTCAGGATGATGGTGACAACTCTGTCCCCTGACAAGATGGCAGGAAAGAGGTTGAAATAAGTCTCCCAAACAAGCTTAGGACTCCAGAGGCAAAACCAGGCCCTATCCATCCCAATTTGGCATAGGCAGAGGGACTGCTATACAAGGGCTATTTAGAGTTTCTCTGTATGCTCATGATGCATGTTCCTTCCTAGTCCTCTAACCTCTAATCACATGAGTTTCCTATGGTACGCTGGTGTGGACACGAAGGAAAATTTTCCTGGAGATTGTGTGTTCCACACAGACCAGGTTATAACCAAGTGAATCCAGAGTTAATTACCACTTCCTCAGGAGCTCTGCTGGTCCCAGAGTTTGGACCTTCCAGCACCTTACCCCAACCCTGACTTCAACTTTTCCACAAAGCCTAGGACTGAACAATGTGTCTGGATGAGATCCCTTGGATCTCCAAATTGTTGACTTGTGGTGGACACACAGCCCTGCCATCTATACAATATCCCTGTTTTCCTTTTCAACAAGGAGAATTAAGATTTTTTTATATAAACCTTGAGCAACGGATTCTTGGGTGGCTCAACCATTGGGCATCTGTCTCCAGCTCAGGCCATGATCCCAGGATACTGGGATTGAGTCCCAGGTTCCTTACTCAGTTGTGAGCCGGCTTCTCCCTCTGCCTGCCTCTCCTCTGGCTTGTGCATGTTCTCTCGCTCTCTGACAAATAAATGAATACAACAAATTTTAAAACCAAACAAAAAAAAAACAAACGAAAAGCCTTGAGCAAGACATACCTATGCTTCCTGAAACATTTGCCAAATGATTAGGAATTTCATACTTGTAAATTAAGAGCTAGCATTTGGTTCCTTAGTGTGAAGCTTTTGTTATTCATAAGAAATATATTTAGAATTTTGCACTATTTTAATTATTTTGGAATAAAAAAGTAAACAGATTCTTCCCTGTATTGTCTAGAATGCACCAAAACTTGCAAACGCTATGTTTTGTTTTGTTTTGTTTTGTTTCACCTGTCTGGGGCTAGACTTTTTATTTCTTTTTTTTTATTTCTTTTCAGCATAACAGAATTCATAGTTTTACACCACACCCAGTGCTCCATGCAATGCGTGCCCTCCATAGTACCCAGCACCTGGCTCCCCCAACCTCCCACCCCCCGCCCATTCAAAAGACTCAGGTTGTTTTTCAGAGTCCATAGTCTCTCATGGTTCATCTCCCCCCCCACCCAATTTCCCTCAACTCCCTTCTCCTCTCCATCTCCCCATATCCTCCGTGTTATTTGTTATGCTCCGCAAATAAGTGAAACCATATGATAATTGACTCTCTCTGCTTGACTTATTTCACTCAACATAATCTCTTCCAGTCCCGTCCATGTTGCTACAAAAGTCGGGTATTCATCCTTTCTGATGGAGGCATAATACTCCATAGTGTATATGGACCACATCTTCTTTATCCATTCATCTGTTGAAGGGCATCTTGGTTCTTTCCACAGTTTGGTGACCGTGGCCATTGCTGCTATAAACATTGGGATACAGATGGCCCTTCTTTTCACCACATCTGTATCTTTGGGGTAAATACCCAGTAGCGCAATTGCAGGGTCATAGGGAAGCTCTATTTTTAACGTCTCGAGGAATCACCACACTGTCCTCCAGAGTGGCTGCACCAACTTGCATTCCCACCAACAGTGTAAGAGGGTTCCCCTTTCTCCACATCCTCTCCAACACACGTTGTTTCCTGTCTTGCTGATTTTGGCCATTCTAACTGGTGTAAGGTGGTATCTCAATGTGTTTTTTTTTTTAATTTTTTTTATTTCTTTTCAGCGTAACAGAATTCATAGTTTTACACCACACCCAGTGCTCCATGCAATGCGTGCCCTCCACAAAACCCACCACCTGGCTCCCCCAACCTCCCACCCCCCGCCCCTTCAAAACCCTCAGGTTATTTTTCAGAGTCCATAGTCTCTCATGGTTCATCTCCCCGTCAATTTCCCTCAACTCCCTTCTCCTCTCCATCTCCCCATGTCCTCGTGTTATTTGTTATGCTCCACAAATAAGTGAAACCATATGATAATTGACTCTCTCTGCTTGACTTATTCCACTCAGCGTAATCTCTTCCAGTCCCGTCCATGTTGCTACAAAAGTCGGGTATTCATCCTTTCTGATGGAGGCATAATACTCCATAGTGTATATGGACCACATCTTCTTTATCCATTCATCTGTTGAAGGGCATCTTGGTTCTTTCCACAGTTTGGTGATCATGGCCATTGCTGCTATAAACATTGGGGTACAGAAGGCCCTTCTTTTCACCACATCTGTATCTTTGGGGTAAATACCCAGTAGCGCAATTGCAGGGTCATAGGGAAGCTCTATTTTAATTTCTTGAGGAATCTCCACACTGTTCTCCAGAGTGGCTGCACCAACTTACATTCCCACCAAGAGTGTAAGAGGGTTCCCCTTTCTCCACATCCTCTCCAACACACGTAGTTTCCTGTCTTGCTAATTTTGGCCATTCTAACTGGTGTGAGGTGGTATCTAGATGTGGTTTTAATTTGAATCTCCCTGATGGCTAGTGATGATGAACATTTTTTCATGTGTCTGATAGCTGTTTGTATGTCTTCATTGGAGAAGTGTCTGTTCATATCTTCTGCCCATTTTTTTATATGATTATCTGTTTTGTGTGTACTGAGTTTGAGAAGTTCTTTATAGATCCTGGATATCAACCTTTTGCTTGTACTGTCATTTGCAAACGTTATGTTTGTTTGTTTGTTTGTTTGTTTAGCCCAGTGAGAACCATTTCAGGCTTCTGACCCCCTGAATTGTCAGAGCATAAATGTGTCTTAAACACTAATGTAGTCATTTTACATTAGCATTAGGAACTGAATGCAAACATTTATCTAATAAAATTTTGCTCAAGAAACTAAGCTTAAGCAATCTTAGGAACTTTTTCTGTCCTATGACAATTGGCCATGTAGAAAATCCCTCACAAAGAATGTTTTCAGAGCCCTCTTTATGTCTTTGTTCCTCAGGCTGTAGATGAAGGGGTTCAACATGGGCGTGACCACCGTGTACATCACCGAGGCCACTGCACTTGCGTGAGAGCTCTGGGTAGCAGCAGAGCTAAGATACACACCAAGCATTGTACAATAAAATAATGAGACAACAGAAAGGTGAGATGCACAGGTGGAAAATGCTTTATACTTGCCCCTAGCTGATGATATTCCACGTATGGAGGAAACAATTTTAGAATAAGAGTAAAGGATCCCAGCAAAAGGACCACCACCCAGCAGGACAGCTGCAAAATACATCACCAAATTATTAAGAAAGGTATCGGAACAGGCAAGTTGGACCATCTCATTGAGTTCACAAAAAAAGTGAGGGATTTTCACATCTGTGCAGAAGGAAAGCCGCAACATCATTAAACTTTGCAACAAGGAATTCAGGATACACATGATCCAGGATAACAGAACCAGCAGTCCACAGAACCAGGGGTTCATGATGACTGTGTAGTGTAGGGGGTGACAGATGGCCACAAAGCGATCATAGGCCATCACACTCAGAAGAAAGACGTCCAACACAGCAAAGAGTATGAAAAAATAAATCTGTGTGACACAGCCTGCAAAGGTTATGACTTTATTTTCTGTCTGTATATTCATCAGCATATTAGGGACAGTGGTGGAAGTGGAAAAGATGTCTACAATGGACAGGTTGGCCAGGAAGAAGTACATGGGATTGTGGAGGTGGGAGTCAGAGCAGACGGTCAGAATGATGAGCAGGTTTCCAACTACCGTGATCAGGTACATGGAGAGGAAAAGCCCAAATATGAGGGGCTGCAGATCTGTTTCCTCTGAAAATCCCAGAAGAAGAAACTCTGAAATTGGTGTATGATTGCTGGGTTTCATGTCGTGGAGGTGACTTCAAGGACAGAGGCAAACAACTTGATTAATTTTCATGTGCTTGTATTGCTTACAGATTTTAAATGTTACCTTTTTTATTTTGTAGTCTAAATATTCATTTTAATATTTTGCACATGGTTATGGTTCAATTCAGGGGATCCCCTGCACCACAATAATTATGGAATTTTTCTTCCAATCACTTAATTTACAAAAGGCCATGTATTCCACACTTGCAAGTTAAAAATTATTTCAAATCCCAGAAATACAAATTAAGTCCTGGCCATGATTTAAGCATTTTCTGGGTGATGAGTATAGGGTGCTAAGGAAAAAAATTCCCTATCACTCAATAATGGAGAAGGAATACATTAACAAATAAGAAAATAAATAGCCTTTCAGAGAGTGGCAGATGGTATGAAGAAAAGAAAAACAGGGATAAAGCAGAGAGTGAATAGAGCATGCTATTTTCATGGGTATGTAAGCCAATTCTGTGAACAAGGTGACATTGCTACAAAAATCTCAATTAAGAGATGGAGACAGATCAAGGATTATGGAGGAAGTGTGTACTTGACAGAGGGAATGGCCAGTGTAAAGCCCTTGAGGATGGTACTTTTTCCCAACTGTTCAAGTAAAAAAGCGAAGCCAGTGCTACAAGGGGAATGAGCAGGAGGGAGACTGAGGAGAGAAGTCCTCAGACACACTGAGTAGAGAAGTGACCTCTCTTTTACCTCTGAAACCTCAAGGCACAGGGACTTCCTTGTCCCCACTGCCTCTCCCACTGTATTCATCGTGTTGCAAAGGCATCTCATGAATTGAACAAGATCCTCTTCTTAGTGGCCTCTCTTGATTGAATGCTGGCCCCCCTGTTGTGTCACTTTGAGAGTTATGAGCCTTGGCACCTTGTTGTGGGGACAGTTCATACTCTGCAAGTCACACACACACACACACACACACACACACACACACACACACACACCACTATCCTCTCCTGGCTTGTGTTATTCCCTTGTCTTTCTCTGTCACTGCCATCTCAATTGTGCCAGGAATGAATTCGACCACATAGGCCATATCAGTGAACTTTCCCCTGAAAAACGCAGAGTTGCCAATTCTTAAGCCTCCCATGGATAAATAATATATTTAAATATTAAAATATATGCCTATATATATATATATATATATATATATATATTCTCAAAATTGAGCAATGGGTTAAACAAACACTCCACAAAAGGAAGTGTACATAACACAACAAAAGTTGGGTGTTTTTATATCAAGCATAGAAGACTTATTTTTCATGTACCTCTTGCATCATTTCTGGCCAATTCATTTCTGTGTGGTTTGATAGGGGATGAGGTTAGTCCCTTTCTCCCTTCTGTATGTGGCATATTTTCTTGACATTCTTGAGCTTTGGATATACATTCCTCTCTTTCAAACCCAGTGGGCATACTCTAATCATCATTCTGGATTTCACCCAATGTGCAAATGGGTCCACAGACCACACTCTACAATCCTGTCCACACCATGACAATTCTTTTTGTACTCAATAAATTTCTTCATATCTTTTTGTCTGTGGGTGTCATTTCATATACACATTAATTTCATTAAGTTCTGTCCTCATTGTGGTGGTTCATGATTCAAAAGTGCAGGGACTTCACCTTCTTTGTTCATTTTTATTTCACCAAGTTTTATGAATATATTTGTTTCATATAAAAAGCCCTAAGAATGTGGGTAGGTTTAGAATGAACAGAATGAAGGGATAACAAAACCAGGTTAAAATGTAAATTGAGTAATTTCCAAACACCTGTTCTAGGCAAAATTGCATGAAAAACCAAAATGAACTAAAACAGGATATAAAATAGCAATTATTAATGATACCAATATGGATCAATAATTAACTTGTCTAAGTCCTAGATACAAAAGAATATAATATATAATGTTCTTAGAATGCTCAGTATTTATTTGTTAAATGAGTTAGAAATTAAATCTCAGTGTATAAGAACATTTACCACGTGGCAAGGTTGTATTTCAACTTTGTTGGAAAAGGTGGAATTTCTCAAAGAATGATGGCATAAAAGAATATCTGTCTGGAAGAATATGAAATCTGTCCCCTCCTTCAGACCTTACAAAAAGCCACAGGGCTTATGACCTCAGGGTAAGTGTTACCAAACAATACAGTAGAACATCAATAAAACTACATATAAAATTACAGGGAGGCAATACCACTAAATAAAGCAAGAAATTCAGAAGTAAGAAGGTAGACATATTTACATAAAATGTAAAATTTTTATGGTCAAAGTATGTTCCAAATGTCAATTGAGAAACAATGATCAGAGAAAATAATTTGAAATACTGAAAATGTTTTAAAAATAGATGAACCATGAGACACTATGGACTCTGAAAAACAATCTGAGGGTTTTGAAGGGGCTGGGGTTGGAAGGTTGGGGGAACAACGTGGTGGGTGTTATGGAGGGCATGCATTGCATGGAGCACTGGGTGTGGTGCAAAAACTATGAATTCTGTTACGCTGAAAAGAAATTTTAAAAATTAGATTAAAAAATAATAAAAATAAAAATAGAGACAGAAAATAACATATAGGCGTCTAATGATAAAGGTCAATCAGAATAGGTATCAAATATATGAAGTTTACTAAACCTGAAGGACACTGTAAGAAAACAAGAAACATCTCTATCACCAGCAGCCTGAGAAAAAAAAATTACAGAGCTATTGCATTGTTTGTGATTGGAATTAATTTTATTTTAAAGATCTCATTGATTTATTCAGGCAGAGGGAAAAGGAGAAGCTGACTACCTGCTGAGCTGAAAGCCCTCTGTGGGGCTGGATCCCAGGACCTAGAGATGATGACCTGAGCTGAACACAGATGCTTAACCATCTGAGCCACCCAGGTACTTCTGTGGTTAAAACTTTTAAACTGGTAGCCAAGGGGTTACTGTGAATTTGCTGGCAGAAAGTAAGTGTTACAAGCTTTAAGGCAGAACCTGAAGATAGTTGTGATCCGAATACTGATATTTTTTACCCCAGGGTTTCTCTGTCTTTGCACATGGACATTATGTGTCCTTTGCACAGGACAAAGCCTGCCCTAGGTGGGGTGAGTCCTGTGCATTGTAGGATGTTTAGGCATTCCTGTCCTCCATACACCTTTCTCCAATGTGACAGGCAAAGCTGGCTCCAGGCAGGGATCAATGACCCACAGGGGACAAAATCATACCCGATTAGAACCACACATAGAGTGTAACAATTTCAACATACATTTTCTAGTATTGCTATATTAGCAGATTAATAATATAGAATATGAAAGACCTTCAAAAGTGTGAGCAGCAGTCACTCTGTGAAACTGACATTAACACTAATAATACATTAATTACTTAATCAAGCAAACAGACAAATACAGTGATCAGTTGTCTGGGCTAAGTTGAACTGGCTCTCACATGGTGATGGGTCAGTTTTCTTGGTTTCCATTCTCTCTGAGCCTGTCATCCATTGTCCACTGGGATGCTGGACTCACCTGGTTGGGGTGTGTTACAGGAAGGTGTCCTTGTGGAAATCTGAATTCCTCCCTGGATGACAGATGATAGGGACTCTAGCCCTCTCCTCAGATGAGGCAGCAGGAAGGAGTGAAACATCAGCTTCCAGTAAGAATAAGGACTCAGAACAAACAAACAAGAATCATGGCCTTTCTTATCCAAGGTTGCCAGGACTGGCAGACTGGAGACGAGAAGCTATTTACAACTTCTGTATCTGCTCATTAGCCACACTTCCCTCTTGTGACTCCAAGCTCTAAGCACATGATTCCGAAGTGGGAAAGTCCTCTGGACAGAAAGGTTATTTTTCCAATGAATCTCAGTTCCCAAAAGACTAGGTTAGAGGTCAAGTGAAATCAGGTTTTCTTTTCTTTTCTAGTGTCCTTTTTCTTAAACTTGCCTCCTTCATGATATGTGAATCTTCTAGCATTTTACCTCAGTTTCAAGTTATAATTTTCTCCAAGTCTATAATCCAGTGGCGACCTGGACAGGGTCTCTTTATCTTCAAAGCACTGATAAGTGTTGGGGGCCCAGCCCTGCTATCTCCAGACATGGTCTATTATTCTTCTCAATAAGGTAGAACAGTGGGTTCTTCTGATAATAAACCTTGGCCAGTACACACATTGGCTTCAAGACACATTTGCTGTTACAATTAGGAATTTCTTACTTTACACAAGTTAAGGGCTGTCACTTAGTCCTTTGTCATAAAATACTTGTAATTATAACAGACATGTTTAAATCATTTTAGGTAATGTAATAGGAGCTTGCATCTTATAGGGATTGTTTGATTTAATTTTTTTATTTAAGTATTTTTATTAATGTATAATGAATTATTTCCTCCAGGGGTACAGGTCTGTGAATCATCAGGCTTACACATTTCACAGCTCTCATCAAAGCACATACTCTCCCTAATGTCCATAATAATTTTTATAAAAATATCATCATTAAATATCCTTAAATATATAGTGATAGAAGCCTTTCTTGAGAGGAGAAGGGAGTTGAGGGAAATTGGAGGGGGAGATGAACCATGAGAGACGATGGACTCTGAAAAACAACCTGAGGGTTTTGAAGGGGTGGGGGGGTGGGAGGTTGGGGGATCCAGGTGGTGGGTATTATGGAGGACACACATTGCATGGAGCACTGGATGTGGTGCAAAAACAATGAATTCTGTTACACTGAAAAGAAATGAAATTAAAATAAATAAATAAATAAATAAATAAAAACAAGAAAGGTCTCAAATACACAACCTAACCCTACACCTAAAGGAGCTGGAGAAAGAACAATAAAGAAAGCCTAAACCCAGCAGGAGAAGAGAAATAATAAAGATCAGACCAGAAATCAATGAAATAGAAATAAAAAAAAAACCAGTAGAAAAAATCAATGGAACTAGGAGCTGTTTCTTTGAAAGAATTAATAAGATTTATAAACCCTGGCGAGACATCAAAAAGAAAAGAGAAAGGACCCAAATAAATAAGATCGTGAATGAAAGGGGAGCAATCACAACCAACACCAAAGAAATACAAACTCTTATAGGAACATATTATGAGAAACTGTAAGCCAGGAAATTTGACAATCTGGAAGAAATGGATGCATTCCTAGAGACATATAAACTACCACAACAGAACCAGGAAGAAATAGAAAACCTTAACAGACACATAACTAGTAAGGAGATTGAAGCAGTCATCAAAAATCTCCCAACAAATAAGAGCCCAGGGCTAGATGGTTTCCTAGGGGAATTCTACCAAATATTATAAGAATTAGTACTTATTCTCTGGAAACTGTTCCAAAAAAATAGAAATGGAAGGAAATGGAAGGAAAATGTCCAAACTCATTTTCTGCTGTATAGAAGCTTTTATCTTGATGAAGTCCCAAAAGTTCATTTTTGCTTTTATTCCCTTGCCTTTGGAGACATGTCTTGCAGGAAGTTGCTGTGGCCGATGTCAAAGAGGTTACTGTGTATGTTCTCCTCTAGGATTTTGATGGATTCCTGTCTCACATGGAGGTCTTTCATCCATTTGGAGTTTACCTTTCTGTATGGTGTAAGAGGATGATCCAGTTTCATTCTTCTATATGTAGCTGACAATTTTCTCAGCACCACTTATTGAAGAGACTGTCTTTTTCCATTGGATATTTTTTCCTGCTTTGTCAAAGATTAGTTGACCCTATTGTTCAGGGTCAATTTCAAGCTCTCTATTCTGTCCAATCAATCTGTGTGTCAGTTTTTGTGCCAGTACCATATTGTCTTGATGGTCACAGCTTTGCAATATAGCCTGAATTTAGGCATTGTGATCTTCCCAGTTTTGTTTTTCTTTTTCAAAATTTCCTTGGTGATTCAGGGTCTTTTCTGGTTCCACACAAATTTTAGGATTATTTGTTCCAGCTCTTTGAAAAATGCCAAACGTGTTTTTTTTTAATTTTTTTATTTCTTTTCAGTGTAACAGAATTCATAGTTTTACACCACACCCAGTGCTCCATGCAATGCGTGCCCTCCACAATACCCACCACCTGGCTCCCGCAATCTCCCACCCCGCCCCTTCAAAATCCTCAGGTTATTTTTCAGAGTCCATAGTCTCTCATGGTTCATCTCCCCTTCCAATTTCCCTCAACTCCCTTCTCCTCTCCATCTCCCCATGTCCTCCGTGTTATATGTTATGCTCTGCAAATAAGTGAAACCATATGATAATTGACTCTCTCTGCTTGACTTATTTCACTCAGCATAATCTCTTCCAGCCCCGTCCATGTTGCTACAAAAGTCGGGTATTCATCCTTTCTGATGGAGGCATAATACTCCATAGTGGATATGGACCACATCTTCCTTATCCATTCGTCTGTTGAAGGGCATCTTGGTTCTTTCCACAGTTTGGTGATCATGGCCATTGCTGCTATAAACATTGGGGTACAGATGGCCATTCTTTTCACCACCCCTGTATCTTTGGGGTAAATACCCAGTAGCGCAATTGCAGGGTCATAGGGAAGCTCTATTTTTAACTTCTTGAGGAACCTCCACACTGTTCTCCAGAGTGGCTGCACCAACTTGCA
>PISX010020309.1:0-36113 GCA_004024625.1 Mellivora capensis | reverse complement strand
TTATGCCTCCATCAGAAAGGATGAATACCCAACTTTTGTAGCAACATGGACGGGACTGGAAGAGATTATGCTGAGTGAAATAAGTCAAGCAGAGAGAGTCAATTATCATATGGTTTCACTTATTTGCGGAGCATAACAAATAACACGGAGGACACGGGGAGATGGAGAGGAGAAGGGAGTTGAGGGAAATTGGGGGGGAAATGAACTATGAGAGACTATGGACTCTGAAAAACAACCCGAGGGTTTTGAAGGGGCGGGGGGTGGGAGGTTGGGGAAGCCAGGTGGTGGGTATTATAGAGGGCACGCATTGCATGGAGCACTGGATGTGGTGTAAAACTATGAATTCTGTTACGCTGAAAAGAAATGAAATTTAAAAAAAAAAAGAAACTGTCAAATTGTTTTAGAAAAGTAGCTGCACCAAAAAAAAAAAAAAAAGAAAAAAGAAAAGTAACTACCCTTTCCCAAAAACAGTGTATGAGGATTCATTTCTCCATATCCTTGTCAACACTTGGTATTATCAATCTATTTTTGATTATAGCCATTCAAATGGGTTTGTAGCAATATCTTATTATTTTAATTTGCATTTTTCTAATGACCAAAGAAGTTGAGAATCTTTTATGTACTTATATGTCCTTTGTATATCTTCTTTGGTTAGCTATTAAAATATCTTGCTCATTTTTTAAATTGGATTGTTTTAACTTGTGTTGAGTTGTAATAATTCTTTATATATTCTGTGTATAAGCTCTTTACCAGATTATGATTTGCAAATATTTTCTCCCAGTCTGTAGCATGTCTTTCATTTCCTATGGTTTCTTGAGAAGAACAGAGGTTTTTAACTTTAATAAAGTTGTAAAAAAATTTTTATTGGTGTAATATCTAAGAAACTTATGCCTAATCCAGAATCACAAGATTTTTTTCCCTGTATTTTATAATTTTTAAAGTTTTGACCTTTATATTTAAGACTGTGATCTGTTTTGAGTTTATTTTTTTTTTATACTGTGAGGTTAGGATCTAAATTAATTTTTTTTCCTAGAATTTGGGGGTTTTTATTTATTCAGTGTTTTATATTGAGTTATAATCATTATTCTTAATGATGCTCAAATTTTCCAGTTAGTTGGGCTTTTGTGTCCTTTGGACATTCCCTCATTTGTCTATGGATACATCTGTGTTTTCTGGCTCTTCACTATTTCCTCTGCTGCATGTCTGAAATCAATCATTTCTCCATGGGGCTTTGTTTTGTTTTGTTTTGTTTTGTTTTAGTGGGCTCACTACTATGGGAGCTCATTGCTACTGGGGTAACAATTGATTCTAAACATTCATTTTAGTGATGTTTAAATGACTTTTTCATTCCACCATCATTAAACAGAATCTATGCCCTTTTGTCTCCCTACACATTTTATTTTTATGGGTTGTCCAAACCCATGACCGTTGCCCTAATGGAGAATCCTATGGAGTCATCACAGAGTGAATAGGGGAAAAAACTCTACAGCTCTGGTAGAGGAAGCTGCTCTCTAAAAATGATACAGAGTAAGAAAGAGAAGTTTTCTCTACATTTCCCCACTTTTTTCTCACCTTGCAGTTTGGAATGGTCAGCTGTCATTGTAGATGAAGCTCATAGAATCAAGAATCCAAAGGCTAGAATAACAGAAGTTATGAAAGCTTTGAAATGTAATGTCCGCATTGGCCTTACTGGAACCATTCTTCAGAACAACATGAAAGAACTGTGGTGTGTTATGGACTGGTGAGTGAAAAGTAATTTGTCCGTTCTGGAAAATTTTTCATATTTCTTTAACTTAATATTACCTTGTTTGCTAATTAATAGTTTCTAAAAAAAAATTGTGTTTGTTTATGGATGTGTTTGTCCCAAACACAGTATACAAAGTAAAGAGTCCCAGGAATGCCTACCTTTATATATTATTCTTTGTCCCTGAGGTAAGTATCTGAACTTATTTACCAATTTTGTCATCTTAGAGTTATTTTCCGAAATGTCATAAAGAAAAAACATTCTCTTTCCTTGCATTTTGTTATTGTTATCACTCTTGAACAAGTGACTTAGTATATTTCTTAGAAGCAAAAAGAAGTCATTGTGTTTCTTTTTAGATAATTTAATAAAGCTGTTATATTTTTTTAATTGTCTTTATAAAGGGCTGTGCCAGGACTTTTAGGTAGTAGGATCCACTTCAAGAAGCAGTTTTCTGATCCAGTAGAACATGGTCAGAGACACACAGCAACAAAAAGAGAACTAGCCACTGGCCGAAAGGCCATGCAAAGGCTTGCGAAAAAGATGTGTGGGTGGTTTCTCAGGCGTACCAAGGCTCTAATCAAGGATCAGTTGCCTAAGAAGGAAGACCGGGTGAGAATTGCATTTGTTTAAATTATTAACTTATCATCATTTCATTATTAATTAATCATGTTTTATTTTTTTTCTGAAAAAAATTGTTTTTAAGAGGGAATCTATCTTCTGTGGTATTTTATGAATATAGTTTTTTGCCTTTTACTCAGTGTGGAAAAAAATTATTATATGCAAATTCAGAAAGCACTAATTCAGCCCAATCTAACAGGTTAGTTAACAGGTTTATTGTTTTACATTAAATTCATTTCTCTTATTTTAAAAGAATGCTTTTGGTATAATTCTTTCTCACTGAAGAAAGAACTCTCTCCCTAATTTATTTTCTGTTCATATTTTGCCCTTCATGTATTTTGCCCAGTGTATTCTTTGAGACCTTAATAATAGCTATAGGACTGCAGGGATTAAAAACTTTTATAGGTTTATTTCTTTTAGAATGCTATCTATAGTTATACAATTAACGTAATTTGAAGAATTTTAGGAAAGTTACAATTAAATTCTGTCAATTGTTTAAAAATGTAGTGATCCTCTTTTATAGTTTTTAATCTTATGGTTTTTCTAACTCAGGTAATGGAATAAAGATTCTATAAATTACTATGTACAAAGCTTAATTAATGTCCCAAATATGGGCAATACTATTAGATACTCTCTAATCCAAGGATATTCTATTGATTATTACTTTTTTTAAAAAAGATTTTATTTATTTGTCAGAGAGAGTGAGCACAGGCAGACAGAGTGGCAGGCAGAGGCAGAGGGAGAAGCAGGCTCCCTGCTGAGAAAGGAGCCCAATGTGGGACTCGATCCCAGGATGCCAGGATCATGACCTGAGCCAAAGGCAGCCGCTTAACCAACTAAGCCACCCAGGTGTCCCGATTATTACTTTAAAAAGTAGATTTGAAAAACAATCTGAGGGTTCTGAAGGGGTGGGGGATGGGAGGTTGGGGGAGCCAGGTGGTGGGTATTATGGAGGGCACATATGGCATGGAGCACTGTGTGTGGTGCATAAACAATGAATTCTCTTACGCTGAAAAGAAATTAATAAAAAAAAATAAAAAAAGGAAAAAAGTAGATTTGAAAGGAAAATATACTGATACACAAGTTGGGGAAGTTGACTTTTTGATCTAAAGAAAATGTTACTGTTTAATTGGAGTCCTTAATGAACCCCCATTTTAAAAAATATTTTGTATAATTTTACATATATTATTTAGTTATCTGTCCAGTAGGAGCAATAACTATAAATATATGAAGAGAGAATTGTATACAAAGTGTTTAGAACTTGGGCTCTGAAATGAAATAATGTAGACTTGAATCCTGGGTCCCTTACTTAGGAGTTTTGTGACCTTGAGCAATTTGCTAAGTCTCCCAAACCTTGGTTTCTTTACCTGTTAAATAAGAATGATGAGGGGCGCCTGGGTGGCTCAGTGGATTAAAGCCTCTGCCTTTGGCTCAGGTCATGATCTCAGGGTCCTGGGATCAAGCCCCGCATCGGGCTCTCTGCTCAGCAGGGAGCCTGCATCCCTACCCTCTCTCTCTGCCTGCCTCTCTGCCTACTTGTGATCTCTCTCTCTCTGTCAAATAAATAAAATATTTTTTAAAAAAGAATGATAATAGCAATGTCTGCCTCACATGGTTGCTCTGAAGTGTGTGGCATGTGAGAATTGTTTAGTAAATATTAATAGATGTTTTAAGGTACTTAGGAATAAATTTAACCAAGGAGGTGAAAGACCTAAACACTGAAAACTGTTAAGATGAAAGAAATTGAAAAAGACACACAAAAAATGGAAGGATACCCATGTTCGTGGATCGGAAGAATTAATATTGCTAAAATATCCATACTGTATAGATTCAGTGCAATCCCTGTCAAAATTCCTGTGGCATATTTTTACAGGAATAGAAAAAACATTCCTAAAATTTGTATGGAAGCACAGTAGATCCCAAAAGAGACAAAGCAATCCTGAGAAAGGACAGCAAAGTTGGCAGGCATCACATTTCCTGATTTCACACTATGTTACAAAGCTATAGTAATCAAAACAGTATGGTACTGGCATAAATACAGACACATAAATCAGCAGAGTAGAATAGAGAACCCAGAAACAAACCCACACATATACAGTCAACTAATATTTGACAAGGGAGCCAAGAATACCAAGAATACAAGTGAGTAAGAGAGGAGGATACTCTTTTCAATAAGTAGTTGGGAAATTGGATATTCATATGCAAAAGAATGCAGTTGGACACCAGTCTTATACCACTTACAAAAATTAACTGGAAATGGATTAAAGATCAAAACACAAGTCATGGGACGCCTGGGTGGCTCAGTTGGTTAGGCAGCTGCCTTCGGCTCAGGTCATGATCCCAGCCTGCTGGGATCGAGTCCCACATTGGGCTCCTTGCTCGGCAGGGAGCCTGCTTCTCCCTCTGCCTCTGCCTCTGCCTGCCACTCTGTCTGCCTGTGCTCACTCTCTCTGTCAAATAAATAAAATCTTTAAAAAAAAACAAAACACAAGTCATAATCTTATAAAACTCCTAGAAGAAAACAGGGAAGGAGCTCCTTGACGCTGGTCTTGGTGATGAGTTTTTGAATATGACATCAAAAGTATAAACAACAAAACCAAAATTAAGTGAGACTATGGAGCGCTTGGGTGGTGCAGTTGGTTAAGTGTCTGACTCTTGGTTTCAGCTCAGGTCATGATCTCAGGGTCATGATACTGAGCTGAGCTGAACTGTGTCAGGCTCAGTGCTCAGTGTGGAGTCTAACACTCTTTCTCCCTCTCCCTTTGCCCCTCACTAGCCCCTCCCCAGCCCTGCTCTCTCTTTCTCTAAAATAATTGATCTTTTTTTAAAAAAGTGAGACTACATCAGACTTCAAAGCTTCTGTTAGCCAAAGGTGCTCAGTCGTTAAGCGTCTGCCTTCAGCTCTGGTCACGATCCCAGGGTCCTGGGATTGAGTCCTGCATCAGGCTCACTGCTTAGTGGAGAGCCTGCCTCTCCCTCTCCCTCTGCTGTTCCCTCTGCTTGTGCACACGCTCTCGCTCTCTCTCGCTGTCTCTGTCAAATAAATAAATAAAATCTTAAAAAAAAAAGCTTCTGTACACCAAAAGAAACAATCAAAAGAATTTGTCATTTTTTTTTGCAATAGTCCATTTTAGTGATATAAACATATAAATATTTATAAATAGAAGGCTTTTCCTTTTTATTCACATTTTTCAAAATCTTATTATGGGTTTTATGACCTGGTTACATACAGCTACATCTAGAAGACTTTTACCAATTTCTGGTGCTACTAGAAATATATGGTAAATCATATCCTGTATAATTTAGTGGCATGATTTTATCAAATTTTCTTCTTTTTTTGAATTTGGGTACAAAATAGAAACTTGTAGTTGCTTTTATGTGTATTTTCCTAATTCTTACCTTTATTAATCTTAGGAATTTATAGTAGGATATAAAATACAAATTATAATGCAGATGGTAATAATTAAGTTTTAAATTTTTTTCTAAGTTTTTAAGGAATTGAGCAAGTACTATTCATACTGTTGTTCTAAAGTTTTCCCTTTTCTTCTTATCCAGTTTTTTTTTTTTTAGAGAGATTTTATTTATTCATTTGAGGGAGAGAGAGCACAAGTAGAGGAGAGGGGTAAAGGGAGAGGGAAAGCAGACTTCCCGCTAAGCAGGGAGCCTGATGTGGGACTCTATCCCAAGACCCTACGATCATGACCTGAGCCGAAGGCAGACGTGCTTAACCAACTGAGCCACCCAGGCACCGCTCCCTATCTAGTTTTTTTATTTGACCTAAACCATAGTAATTTACTCGCATTATGGGCTAATAGTATGAAACCCTGAAAAGACCCAGGATATATTTAGAAATATATAAGGAAAACACTTGTTTTTTCATATTTTGATTCCTTTCAATTGAAAAAAAACTCTATGAGATTTATTTGAAAATAGAGTTATTTATATAGTTTAGGGTAGGGTGGGAGAAGTTGTCATAATAATGTATCTAAAAGAATAATAGTTTATAAGCAGTTTTCACTCTTATAGTCTTTAAAATCTGGTGTACATTGTGATTATTACTGCTATTTAAAAAAGTACCAATAATTCTTCGTGTTTCATCTTGGCAGATGGTATATTGTTCTCTGACAGATTTTCAGAAAGCTGTCTATCAAACGGTATTAGAAACAAAAGATATGACTTTGATACTTCAGTCTTCTGAGCCTTGTAGCTGCAGCAGTGGCCGGAAAAGGAGAAATTGTTGTTATAAGGCAAGCATTTCTGGGTGGTTATCTTCACATCTTGCTTTTGATTATATTGTTTTCTATTCCAGTGTCAGAGGTAAAGAGCAGATAAAATAACCTTTCCTCAGTTCTTTATCTTTAGAAGCCACAAGTTAATAAAAAGGAATAGTTTTCAAAGTATTTTTGCAATATCAAATAGTAGTCATAGCAAAATATAATATTCAAATATCTTCCCAATAAACTGGTTTTTCAGTAGCTCTCAGAAACTAGTACCTTCAATTTGATATCCTCCCTTTCAGCTTTTATTGGGAAGTAGCCTACTTCATCTTATTTCCAGAAGTTTCTCAATAATAAACTTAGTCTTTGACAGCAGGCTTAAAATACTGTTCTGATAGACTGTTAATTAATCAAATTTGTGCATTAGTATAATAAAGTGTTTTATTTTTATTTAGCAACAAATATTAGTTTATATATTTTTTAACTTTCTATCTGTATTTCCTGCCCTTTTTTTCACCTCTCTGTTTTAGTATCAAGATATCTATCAAATATCCATGTACATCGAGGGACCCTGAATAAATATTTATCTAGATTGATATTTATTTCATCTCTCATTTATTTTGCTGGTTTTTAAAAAATTTTTTTAAGATTTTATTTATTTATTTGACAGATAGAGATCACAAGTAGGCAGGGAGGCAGGCAGAGAGAGAGAGGAGGAAGCAGGCTCCCTGCTGAGAAGAGAGCCGGATGTGGGGCTCCATCCCAGGACCCTGAGATCATGACCTGAGCCGAAGGCAGAGGCTTTAAGCCACTGAGCCACCCAGGCACCCCATATTTTGCTGTTTTTTAACCAAGTCACTTTTTCATAATAGCACAATTTCCTCAGACACCTTGGAATATAAAGGAGAGGAAAGAGAAGGGACAGTGAAGTATGACCCTACCCCTGTGCTATTTTTTATTACCAGGAACCTCTTATGGCAGCATTCTCTACCACTATGTATCATGAGGGTAGATGCTTTCTGGAAAGAGGACTTTCTCCCTCTTTTATTAAAATCATCACCAAAAATATGAGTCCACATGAAGTGATTCATGTATTTTTTTACATAATGGCAGACCATCATTTTCTCAGAATGTATTGTGCCAGTAGTGACCAGATGATAAACATTAGTGTGAACGATAGAGTTTATGAAGTCACTTGTTACATAGCTGTGTTAGTCTCTTGCATGTTTTTATTTTCTCTTTTTTCTGGTTATAGACCAATTCACATGGTGAAACAGTGAAAACCTTGTATTTCAGTTACCTTGCCGTCCTTCAGAAGGTAGCCAACCATGTTGCACTACTGCAGTCTACTGGCACCTCCAAACACCAGGTTTGAGTGGGCTTTGTACATTTCTTTATGATGCTATTTGGTATAAGGATTTTGTATTTGCTATAAAATGCCGTAGCCAAGTATCTTTAAGTTATTTTTGTATGCCGTTGAAGAGAAAACTAACTTGCTCATGTCAAAAAAGTATATGCTCTTAAGTTTTTTAAAGAGAAAACTGAAGCCTAAGTTAAAATAATAACCCTTTTTTTATGCCTCTGTTAGTGTTGCTGTATTTGTTTTCCTAAATGTTTTGATACAGTTACTAAGTAAGATATTTGATGAGTTGGTCTCATTCCATTAATAGTGTATCTAACTCCATTTATCCAACCTACTGGATTAAAATGCATTTACAGTAATCTGTATATTAAATATTAGGAATATATCCCAAGTTGACAAAAATCAGCAATTTCAAAGTTTAGAAATAAACGCAATCATATACTTTGATCATTTCAATTGTATCTTATTCTAGAGCACACGTAAATAAAAAGGAGTCTTTAAGGCTTATTTTTTATTGCTTTTTAAGGCTTTTTAAATATAATTTTATATTTTCTTTTTGTGTTATAGTCTTCATGCTGTTCAAATATAATTTTAAAATCTAATAAGCATTTAATATTGTTCTTTGATAGTACTGTGCTCTTTGGGAAGTATTTGATTCCTTGATTTAGAGATTATAAAAGAATAGTGATAAAATTATTAGTCCTATCATTTCAGAACTCATCAAAGCCATATATAATTAACATTATCACTTTAAGTTTTTCTAAATTATTAGTCTGACTTAGAGAAGATAATATCTTCAAAGTAATATATTCCTTCTAAATAGAATTTTTTCATAAACAATCTCAATTTATATAGATATAAATGTGTTAAGTTGAAATTTCTTTTCTTCGATCTTTTCCTCCTAAGGAAACACTTATCAAAAGAATATGTGATCAGGTATTTTCCAAGTTCCCAGATTTTGTGCAGAAAAGCAAAGATGCAGCTTTTGAAACCCTTTCTGATCCAAAATACAGTGGGAAAATGAAGGTAAGTGCTCTTCTTTCAGGCTGCACACACATAAGCGTGATATACAAAATATTTATCAGTGGTATGATGGAGACACTAAGTAATCAGAACAGATACCCAATCATTCAGAAGAGACTGTGGCCAAAGACAACTGATGTCACCTTATCAGCATTTACTAGTTTACAATGAACCATGCATGCAGTAGGTTCTCAATTAGTGCTTACATCAAATATACTTCAGACTTTCCTTATTGTATTATGAGGTGTACGCCCTTTTAAAAATGTGTGCTGTTGCCACATATATAATAGCTTATCTTCAAATGTTTAAGGAGGTTATCTACCAGAAATATAAATTTTCATTCCAAATACAAGGATGAAGATAGGCAATAGCTCAGAATTAGAGAAAGAAACTTCTTAAGAGTTCAAGGTAGACAAGACCTCTATGTCTAGACTGAATTTTCTGCCAATCTATATTGGAAAGTTGCTAAGTGTCAGTTGTAGCAAGGGAGCATTTGTTGTACACTAGGAAACTGACCTGTAGATGCTGTTCTACTAAGGGAGGGTGGGAAAAATAAGGCTAGGTTCTCCAGCCACGACCCAGGCCTTGGGGCATTGCCTGTGACAGCTGCATGAATTGCTAATAGCTTCCAGCCTTTTTGCAGTCACTTTGTTTAACTCTTTAGTGACTGTGAAGAATCTTTATTTATGGATTCAGAGATTATTACCAAACAATTCCCAGCATTATAGTTTAATTAAGAAGGAAGTAAGTTATTTCTTTTGGCTAAATAAATAAGTAATTTTAAGTAGTCAGGTGGTCATTTTCTTAAAATCTTAGAAATATTTTTAGCAGTTAATCTATATAAACTCATAGTTTAGTTTGCTTGGACCTCTAATTCAATGAAATAAAATAAAAACCAAGAATATTACCTTAAAAACTTGTGTATATATTTTTTTGAGATAAAATTGACATATAACTATGTTAGTTTTAGGTATACAGCATAATGATTTGAAAATGAGTATTTTCAAAATATTTTTATTTTGAAATATGCAAAATGATTATTACAATACATTTAGTTAATATCCATCTCCACACATAGTCTTTTTTATTATGATGAGAGCTTTTAAGATCTACTCTCAGTAACATCCAAATATGTAATACAGCATTGTACATTCAGATATGTAACAGTTGCTGTACATTAAATCCCCAGGACTTAGAACTGGAAATTTGTACCTTTTGACCACCTTCACCCAATTTGCCCACCTTCACCCCCTGCTTCTGGCAACCGCCAATCTATTCTCTGTACCTGTAAATACAAGCATTTTTTTTTAAGACTCCACATATAAGTGAGATCATAGGGTATTTGTTTTTCTCTCTTCTATTTCATTTAGCGTAATGCCCTTCATGTTGTTGCAAATGCCAAGATTTCCTTCCTTTTTATGTCTCAATATTCCATTATGTATGTATATATCACATTTTCTTCTTCCATTTATCTGTCAACAGACACTTAACATTTTTTTCCATGTTTGGCTGTTGTAAACAATGTGCAGTAAATATGGGGGTGAGATCTGTTTCATTCTTTTGCATAAGGCTATTCAGTTTTCCCAGCACCATTTATTGAAGAGACTGTCTTTTCCCCCATTGTATATTCTTAGTTCCTTTGTCATTAATTAGTTGATTGTATATATGTGGATTTATTTCTGGGCTATTTTGTTTCATTGATCTGTATCTGTTCTATAACAATAGAATACTATTTTGATTACAATAACTTTGTGGTATAGTTTGAAATCAGGAAGTGTGATGCCTCCAGTTTTTTGCTGTTTCTCAAGATTGCTTTGACTATTTGGGTTTTTTTGTGGTTCAATGCAAATTTTAGTATTGTTTGTCCTATCTCTGTGGAAAATGCTGTTGGAATTTTGATGGTGATTACACTGAATCTATAGAAGCTTTGAATAGTGTGGACATTTTACAACATTAGTTCCCAACCTGTGAACACTGAATACCTCTTTATTTAATTGTGTCTTCTTTAATGTCTTATAGTTCTCAGTGTACAGGTCTTTTACCTCCTTGGTTAAATGTATTCTTAGTTACTTTATTCTTTTTTGGTACAGTTGTAAATGGGATTGTTTTCTTAATTTCTTCTTCTGATAGTTCCTTATTAGTATACAGAAATGCAATGAATTTTTGTAGACTGATTTTGTATTATACAACTTCATTGAATTTGTTAGTTCTAACAGTTTTTTTGGTGGAGTCTTTAGGGTTTTCTGTAAATAAATCATGCCATATATAAATAGGAACAGTTTTTCTTCTTCCTTTCCCATTTGAATGCCTTTATTTCTTTTTCTTGCCTAATTGCTCTGGCTGGGACTTGTAGTACTATGTTGAATAATAGTGGCAAGAGTAGGCATTCTTGACTTGTTCCTGAGCTTGGAGGGAAAGGTTTCAGTTTTTGTCAGTGGGTGTTATGTTAGCTGTAGGCTTGTCATATATGGCCTTTATTATGTTGAGGTATGTTTTCTCTATACCCACTTAGTTAAGAGTTGTATATTTTTAAAATAAGTCTGTGTTAGTGAGAATATTCTATGATTTATTATCATAATAAATAATTCAAACCTAACAATAGTAAATTTCCTAACAATCTTTCCTAACAATAGTTAATCTATTTTTGTCATCCATTTTGCTGACTTTATTTTTAAATAAAACAATGTAAAAAGCTCAATTAATTTGGAATTGAGCACTTATTATCCCCTTGTTTCCCAGGCCAGAAATGGCCTCCTGTGAAAACTGTATTATCTATTGTTATATATTTAAATTGCATTTTTTATGACTCTTCACTAAAAAGTTACTCTTGATATTAAATGAATTTTATAACTCTACATTTTATAGTCTTATACTCAACATATGATTTAAAATGTACTATTGGAGTTGTCTGATTAAAATAATTATTACATTTAATTTTTGTTATGATTTTTAGAAGGGAAAAAGCAAGCATAAATTGTTGCTAGAGGCTGGGTAGATGTCTCTATATGTGAAAGAATCCTGTAATTTATTTGTTTTGTGAGAGAACACCAACAAGACTGAGACTGGTAGTAATAATCTAGGGTTATATTTTTAAGATTGTGTATCGTCATCTGATTATCAATATCATCTGATGATTTAGTGATACAAAATGTATAGGCCTATAACCTATTGCCTGTGGGGAAAGTTAAGAAATCTAAGTTGCATGTATGTCTTGAATTCAGGTGATACTAGTTCTGCTTTTCTTATTATTCATCAGCCTGCAGCTGTAATTTGTTTGTTGATGTAATGCTTATTGTACCCTTCATGCCCTCAAAGCTACACTCATGAACTCAACCTCTTTTTCTTATATGTGAAGGTCTTTTTTTTTTTTTAATCTCAACTATTCAAATGGATGGTCACAAGTTAAACATACTCCCCTGATAAGAATCCTTTTTCCCTTCCCTTGGGAAATACCACAGAGCCACTTACTGTGAGGGGGTGGGGAAAAAGACTCTGGAAACCCGATTTAGTGCTTTTGGGATCATATAGGGGTCATGTTCATCTCTAGGCCTGACTAATTTGAAAAGAGTTAGGCCCAAGATTTCTTAGCTGTGAACACTGTTATTTACAACCTTCCTTGGTATTTACCCAAATGAGTTAAAAATCTCACACAAGAGCCTGTACCCAGATATTTATAGCAGTTTTATTTATAACTGCCAAAACTTGGAAGCAACCAAGATGTCCAGTAGGTGAATAGATAAATTGCGGTATATTCAGACAATAGAATACTATTCAGTAATAGAAAGAAATGAACTATCAAGCTACAAAAAGACACGAGGCACTCTAATTGCATATTGCTAAGTGAAAGAAGCCAGTCTAAAAGGCTACATACTGTATGATTCCAACTATATGACGTTCCAGAAAATGCAAAACTCTAGAAAAAGTAAAGTGATAAGTGGTTGCCCAGGGTTTGAAAAGAGGGATGCATACATGGAGTACAGGGAATTTTTAGGGCAGTGAAACTATTCTGTGTAATACTGTAATGATGAATACATGTCATTATATATTTGTAAAAATTCATGAAATGTATAACACGATGAATGAATCCTAATGTAAGTAATGTAAATAGGTTTTAGTTAATAATAATAGTTAATGATTTAATAATAATAGTTAATGATTATATATTAAAATAATAATTTATTCATTCATCAGTTGTTACAAATGTACCACCCTAATGCAAAATGTTAATAATAGGGAAAGCTGGGTGCAGGGGAGGGGCAGAAGTGCAAGATGGGGGAAGGGGGTCTGTGGGAGTTCTCTGTATATTCTACTCCATTCTTCTGTAAATCCAAAGTTGCTCTAAAAAGCAAAGGTTTTAAATTTTTTTTAAAGATTTTATTTATTTATTTGACAGGCAGAGAGATCACAAGCAGGCAGAGAGTCAGGCAGAGGGGTGGGGGGAAGCAGGCTCCCCACTGAGCAGAGAGCCCGATGTGACCCAGGACCCCGGGATCATGACCTGAGCCAAAATCAGAGGCTCACCCACTGAGCCACCCAGGCGCCCCGAAGTTTTTTAATTTAAAAAAACTAATGTATTATGTGAAACTCTAATACACATACTTTATATAGAATCAGTTGTTTTATTAGAAAATAAAGTAAATGCAAAGCTTATTTTGCAAATAAATGCAAAGCTTACTTTGTAAGTTCTGCGAGTATTAAACTTATGTTTACCTGATCTGTGACATTTTTATTCACCATTTGATTGGTTATCTGAGTAGCTTCCTTTTTAACTCCATGGCTTTTTCTGAGGGATTGGACGCAGGGGTCAGAGTTAGCACAGTGTCTTCTCTTAGTCGACTATTGAAAGTGTCTTGTGTTTCTTATATTGCTTATAATTTTTTATCTTAAGTTTAAATGCTTATCAGTGAATAAACAAAATTGCTGAAGTGTTTGTTGCATAATTCAGAAAAATTTTAAGCTTAGTTCAGAAAATTCCTTTTCTTTCCTTTGTGGATTACTTTTCCACAGTGTTCTGGAACTGTCCTTGCCAGATGTGGAAATGCCTGTTTTAAAAATAACAGTATTACTATTATAAATAGGCTTTGGATTATTTGCTCCATCCCTAAAAGCACTGTGTATGGGGGCAAATTATTGACATTTTGAGGTCAAAATCAAATCTGGAAGTCAGGGCTTACTGTAAATAGAGAAGCAGAAGGGATAAAATGAGAAGAGGTGTATATGTGACTGATTATTTTAAGAAAATAAATATCAAGACTTTTAGAACTTAAATGTAATTAAACACATTTCATTACATCTATCTAGAAAAAACTTAAATACTTCCTAAAAGGAATGCTATTCTGTAATTTAGTTTCTGAACATATTGTAGGTATAAAGAAAGTGTGCTTTAGAAATTAAATTAATTCATTTAAATGTATCCCATAATCTAAAATGCTTCCTTTTTATTAAAACCAGATGAGATGAAACAAAAGTCTTTGGGAACCTTACCTCATTATTGATGATGAATAACATCTCATGTAATATCTAATACTTTATTTCTCTAAGTTGGCAAAAATGAAGGGTATTAGGAAAGAGGAGTGAGGTTATGTTGTATAAAAATAATTTTTAAGAAATTCTCAAGTGATGTTTATATGTATAAAGTGTGCTTTTAGTTGAAACTGTTTCACTAGTGGTTGATTTCTGTGGTTCATTTCCAGGTCCTTCAGCAGCTTTTAAATCATTGCAGGAAAAACAAAGATAAAATACTTCTTTTTTCCTTTTCCACCAAGGTGAGTTTCTTCTGAAGTATATTCTTGATTGGCCCAGCACTAACTCTGAAGCACAAAGCCTAAGAGACATATTTGTCCAGCCACATTTTCTATCCTATACATGCTGTAGGAAATGATAGTGAGATAAGCAACTTTTAAAACAGAAGACGCTTAAATCTCAAAGATATCAAGGTTACTGTCAAATAGCAGATTCAAAGATAGATTTTTAATTCTCTGTTGATGTTTTTGCTATAATTAAAATATTCAAGACATTTAAGAGATTTTAGAACCTGGAAAATAGCACAAATAATGAAAGTCATTTACATAAATTGGCCAATACTTTTCTTTTTATTTAGTTTTAGTTTAAAAAAATACAGTTTGATTTCTTTTTTTCCCTAAAAGGTTGATTTTTTCTTTTTTCTTTCTTTCTTTTTTTTTTTTTTAAGACAAGCGTTGGTGAACTTTAGAGTCAGTTTCAGGAAGAAATACATGAGCCAGAAGCCAGGAAAATATTTGTTGCTCTTATAATTGTAAGAAAGAATTTGTAAGCAGCAATTATTAATACTTAGTAAATCTTATCTCTATAATTGTATGAAACTTATTACACCATGAATTTGTCTTTGCCTTCATATCTTTTCTGTAGTTGCTTGATGTTCTGCAGCAATACTGTATGGCGGCTGGACTTGATTACCGACGACTTGATGGAAGTACGAAATCAGAGGAAAGACTCAAGATTGTGAAAGAGTTCAACAGTACACAAGATGTTAACATTTGCCTAGTATCCACAATGTAAGAAAATAAAATTTGATAACTTGATTTTTATCTAATTGCTTTTAAGATTTAGGGTAATTTAAAAATTATTACTGGATTAATTTTCAGTGGTTATGCTTCTATTGCTTTGTTTTATTTGGCTTTAAGGAGAAGCAGCAAAAATGCTATTAATTATGACTGAAATAGCAATATCTTGAGTTTTACCTAACCTTTTCTCTCAATTTTCTTATCATCACTGAATTCTCCTTATATGTGTGGGTTTATAAAGATAACAATCAAAAGAAATGGATGTTTCCTCCCAGGAATTTTCTATGATAGCGTTTTTATTCATGTCTTGTGGTCAGAACAGCCAGACTTAATTGAATAATCAAGTTATTAATCATATAACTGAGAATCATGTGTAGCAGTATTTTTAAACTGTGCTCAAGGAGCCCTAGAGAGCCCACGGGGCTTAGTGGGCCTGGTACTTCCTCCCTCTGTCTACCTCATCTCAACCACAGCAACTCCACATTAATAGGTTTTATAGAAGTTAAGTCAGTTCTAACACCTATTTATGAATCTCTCAATAAAACCTTTTAAAGAACATACACACTTTAGAGAAAGAGTTAAGCCAATATAAACACCCAAGAAGATTAATCCCTTTTTGGGGGTAACAAATCCTTACTTTGACATCTAATATGTAAGTATTTTATAGATCTGCCCCCACTATCTTTCAAAAAGAATTTCAAAGGACTTTAAAAACAAACATATGTAAAATGTAAAAAGTCAACACAATAATTACTTAAAATGAGGAATAAAATTATGTATATGATGAGTGAGCCACTTACTGTTGAGAACTGTTATTCTCATATTCTTGCAATGAGGTCATAAGGAGAGAAGTTCTGGATTCTCATTTTCCTGTGAATGAATCAAGAAATACTTTCTCACATGAGCCCTTCCTTGCCCACAGAGCATTAAATAACATAGAATATTGTCTTCAGTTAAGTTTTATAAAGTATACATAAGCATTCTTAATTACCTATATAATAAACATTTTTAATTTAAAAAATAATGTTTTTCAGAGTCATAAATGCCTTCAACAACAGTTCAAATAGTACAGAACTTCCCATGACAAGTAGTCATCTCTCACTCCTTTTCTGCTCACACCATCTAATTTGATGAGATTTGCCAGAAAGCTCCTAATTATCTCTTTATATTAGAAATTGTTATTTAACCCATTCATTGAATTTTTAAAGACCTCTTTTTCATGTTTAAAAGTCCTAGTGATATTTTTCAGATCTGCCTGATTGTTTTTACTCATATTTTGTTCTTTATGGTTTCTAGCCTTCCTTTTATTTCTTTAGTAATTTTAATTATTATTTTTTTAAATCTTTTTTTGAATGGCATTTTTTGCTCTACTAACTCCTGTACTTGGGGCTGCTAATCCTTCTGTTTATTTTTCTCTTGGCTCTTGCTTATAGTAGATGGTTTCTTCACACACTGTGTAATTTTTTATTTTGAGCTTATCTACCGTGGGGCTTTTTCCCTCTGTTTTAGGCAGACGCCATGAAAGCCGCATAGGGATGGGAATACATGTTTCTTGCTTGGCTTCTGTGGACATCCTAAGAGTGAGACATTCATTAATGTTCGGTACAGCCTCCACTGACATCACAGAGGGGATTTGGTTATAGCTGAGTGTAAATGAATGTCCCCAGCTCCTCAGTCTGTTTTCTCTGACATCCTCTGGGTGTGGATGAGAGGCACCCCATTAAGGCAAGGGTAGAGATCTAATCTCCTCACTCAGCCTTTACTGACCAGGTTGGGCGTGGGACCATAGATTTTTTTTCCATGGTGTTTACAATAGGCTGGTTATTATCTAACATTTTTCTGTCTTAAAAGGCTATACCTTTCCTGGTTCTTTGGCTAAAGGAAGAAGGCTTTTCTTGGGGCTTTTTTGTCTCAGCTGTTGGCATTTCCAGTATACTGGGTTCTTCAGAACCCAGTATACTGGGATTTTTAGGCAAAAAGACACCTGGAGAACTCATTGCCGTATCATTCCTTAGTTCATATACTCCCTAGCGTGTCTTTGTTCTCTCTTTTTCTGAGTCTTATGTTTATTTTATATTTGATGTCCAGGGATTTTTAGCTGCACTTAGTAGGAAGAATAAGAAGTGTATCTACTCCTGTATTGACTTTTAAAAATGGGTATATTTTTTATTTAGCTGGACTATACTTAGAATTTTTAGAATGCATGTTAGGAAAATCATATAGCATAGTATTTGAATAGCCAAAAAATGAAAAAAAAACCCCAGCACAACCTACTTACGTGGGCTTTAATGGTCAATTTTTTTAAGGGATATTCTAGAATGGCAGAAAAATGATATTCCATAGCTATTTCAGTTTTGGCGTGTTTATGTTGTAATCTTCTTATTTTTATGATGTTAATGCAGTATTGTATTGATTTGGTTACAAAAACCTGGCACAGTTGAATTAGAGGGCAACAGTTGTGTTTTTGCTATTTTAATATGCCCTTTTCTGGTTCCTCTAGGGCTGGTGGACTAGGCCTCAATTTTGTTGGTGCCAATGTTGTTGTATTATTTGATCCTACTTGGAATCCAGCCAATGATCTTCAAGCAATTGACAGGTATAATACTGACAAAATTTAACAAGTATTTTTTATCTAAAAATACTCCTTTTTGACTCTTTTAGACTGCTCCTATGATTAGAAGATAGAGAAAACCTTATGAAAAAAAGTTGTATTTAAGATAACCCCGAATCTGAATCCAAATGGCAGCCTGATAATAGCAGTTTATTTTCTGTCCATCCCAAAATCCCATTATTATGACAGAACTGGTTTAAGAAGGAACAAACCCATAATACTGCAGGAAGAGAGGGAAGGTCACTGCTAGTAAATCAGAAGTTTTGAGAAACTACTAGAAGACAGAAGGTAAACAGAATCTGTATGATCAAGAAATCAGCAGAGAAAAGCCAGAGTCCAAAGTTGGTAGGAGAGCACAGAGAAATTTCAAGCTTGGGGTCAGCAACTATAGGATGTAGAAAGAGACCAGATGGAATTGTTGTGGGAAATTAATTAATGTGCTAATCCTAAAACCATTTCCTCTCCTACACTCCATATATAAAGAGGGCTTGGCCTACAACAGATGCCCCTTAATCAAAGATGAAAGATTTATTTCATAAATTTTATAAATAAGTGGGGAATTAGACTGACAGAAGGTTTTTGTCGTGGACATTAGGACCAGATCATAAAGCAGAGCTGAACCTAAAGTAATCTCAGATCTCTTTGGAACACTAAAAGGTGGGAATGATTAAATAGACTTGTGTACCTGTTTGGAAATCCAGACCAGCTTTCCTATGCAGTCCATTTAGTTCCTCATTTGTAATAATGAATGAGAAATTAAGAATTATGAGATGGGGGTGCCTGGGTGGCTCAGTTGGTTAGGTGACTACCTTTAGCTCAGGTCATGATCCCAGGGTCCTAGGATTGGGCCCCATGTTAGGCTCCCTGCTCTGCAGGAGAGTCTGCTTCTCCTCCTCTCTCTCTTGCTCATACTCTCTCTTTCAAATAAATAAAACCTTTTAAAAAAAAGAATTATAAGATAGTTTAATAAAACCAGCAGTATGAAAGAAAAAGGCCAAGAGAGAAACAGACCCTGAAGGAAATAAAATAAGAATGTAATGAAGTAAAGTAAAGAATGTAAAGAAGTGCATAGAAGAGAAAAATAGAAATTCTTAGATATTTGGGGCACCTGGATGGCTCAGTCCATTAAGCATCTGCCTTCAGCTCAAGTCATGATCCCCACATCAGGCTCTCTGCTCAGTG
This sequence comes from Mellivora capensis, assembly GCA_004024625.1. Lineage (NCBI taxonomy): Eukaryota > Metazoa > Chordata > Mammalia > Carnivora > Mustelidae > Mellivora > Mellivora capensis. The sequence goes on along the minus strand of PISX010020309.1, from coordinate 16,813 downwards.
GGGAGTCTGCTCTTCCCTCTCCCTTTGCCTCTCCCCCCTGCTCTCTCTCTCTCTCTAGCTCTCTCTCAAGTAAATAAATAAATAAAATCTTAAAAAAAAAGAAATTCCTAGAAATTACAACTATTGCCAAATAATTCAGTTCAAGGTCTAAGTAATAAAGTGGAGAGGACTGAAAGTGGAGATGGATATGGAAAATAAAAGGAATGATTATTTTAGAACACAGTGACAGGGCAGGGGAGAAAAAATACACATAGTGGTGATATTTCTAAATTCCAGAGATAAGGAAAGGGGCTAAATGATGCCAGAGTGAGAAAGAGAGAGAGAAAATTATTTATAAAACAAAGACAAAAAGAAAAAAGCAGGTTACCAACAAAGAAATAAAATCACATTCATTTCAGCAGAACAGAGTTTGAAGAACAGACTTTTCATCTGCATTATAGAATTCTCGAACACAATTGAAGTTGTTAAAGTGACAAAATCCATATGATATATCTGCAAGAAAATAATTTTGACTTTATAATCAGTAGCTAAAATATCAGTATGTGAAGGAAAATAAAGCCACTCTTGACATCTAGGAGCAAAGAAATTTATATTTAAACCTAAATAATTGTTGATGGTTTAGTTGAGAGGCTTAATGCAGTTTTAAAGAAAGAATTCTCAAAAATATGAAAGGATGGTATAAGAAAATTAATAAGAGGGGTGCCTGGGTGGTTCAGTCAGTTTAATGTCTGACTTTGGCTCAGGTAATGATCTCGGGGTCCTGAGTCAAGCCCTGCATCAGGCTCTGCTCAGCAGGGAGTCTGCTTGAGATTCTCTCTCCCTCTGCCTCTCTCCTGGCTTGTGCTCTCTCTCTCTCAAGTAAAAAAGTAAAATTAAAAAAAAAAAAAAAGAAAATAAGAATCAAAAACTAAAATTCCATATAATTTCAATAAAACACTGGAGGTGGGGATAATTGTGTTAGAATTTATATTTTATCAAAAAAGAATTAGAATATCTTAGTTCTCAGATTTATGCCAAAAATTCTTTTTAAATTTTAGCAAAAAATTTAAGGGCAACAACTAGGAGAGTTGGGCATAATAATCGCTTGGTTCCATTTTTAAACACAGATATTCAAGCTCCATCCTTCTGGTATTCTAATTCTGTAGGTCTAGTGTGGGGATCTATAGTTTCCACTTTAAGAAACTCCTCAGGTTGTACATCAAAGGACATTAGCAACAGAGTAAAAAACAACCCATGGGAGAAAGCACTTGCAAATTATACATGATAAGGACTTGACATTTAGAATATATAAAGAACTTCTAAAACTTGGTAATAAGAACCAGAAAATAAAAACCCAATTTAAAAATAGGAAAAGGACTTGAATACACATTTCTCCAAAAAAGATATACAAATGGCCAGTAAGAACATGAAAAGGTACTCAATATTACCAATCATTAGGGAAATGCAAATCAAAACTACAATGAGGTATTACTTCAACCCATTAGGATAATTTTTTTTTTTTTTAAGAGAGCTTGTGTGTGTGAGCGGGGTTGGGGATGGGTTGAGGGAGGGGGAGAATCTTAAGCAGGCTCCATGCCCAGCCCAGAGCCTAGGCAGGGCTCAATCTCATGACCATTAGGATAACTATTACCAAAAATAGATCAGGGCACCCATGTGGCTCAGTAGGTTAAGCAATTGCCTTCATCTCAGGTCATGATCCTGGGGTCCTGGGATCAAGCTCCACATTGGGCTCCTTGCTCAGTGGAGAGTCTGCTTCTCCCTCTCCCTCTGCCTGCTGCTCCCCCCTGCTTGTGTGCCCCCCCGTCTCTTTCTTCTTCAAATAAATACATAGAATCTTAAAAAAAAAAAGAAAACAAGTCTTGGTGAGGATATGAAAAAATTAGAACCCTGTGCATTGCTGCTGGGAATATAAAATGATGCAGCTGCTATGGAAACAACAGGGTGATTTTTTAAAGATTAAGTATAGAATTTCCACATTTTGAATTGAAAGCAAAAACTCAAAAAGATGTTTGTACAACCATGTTTATAGCAGTATTATTCACTGTAGCCAAAATGTAGAAGTAATCCAAATATTCACTGAAAGATGAGTGGATAAACAAAATGTATTCTGTACATAAAATGAAATATTCAGCCTTAAAAAGGAATGAAATTCTTTGTTTTATAGAGATATAGTTGACATACAGCACTATATAAATTTAAGCTATACCATAATGGCTTGGCTTACGTGTATTATACAATGAGTACCACAGTTAGTTTAGTTAATACCCACCATCTCATGTAGCTTTTAAAAAACAAAAAAGAATGAAATTCTGTTACATGCTACAACATGGATGAACCTTTAAGACATTATGCTAATTGAAATAAGCCAGATATATAAAAACAAATATGGTATATTTCCACTTATATGATTGTATCTGGTATAGTCAAATTCATAGAGACAGAAAATAGAATGGTGGTTATGAGTGGCTGGGAAAGGAAGAAATGGGGAGTTACTGTGTAATGGGTACAAAGTTTTTGTCTGGGATGATAAAGTTGTGGAGATGGATGATGGTAATGTTGCAAAACAATGTGGATTTTCTTTTTTTTTCTTTTTTTTCTTTTTTATAAACATATAATGTATTTTTATCCCCAGGGGTACATGTCTGTGAATCACCAGGTTTACACACTTCACAGCACTAACCATAGCACATACCCTCCCCAATGTCCATTACCCCACCCCCCTCTCCCAATCCCCCTCCCCCCAGCAATCCTCAGTTTGTTTTGTGAGATTAAGAGTCACTTATGGGGACGCCTGGGTGGCTCAGTTGTTTAAGCGGCTGCCTTCAGCTCAGGTCATGATCCCAGCGTCATGGGATCGAGTCCCACATCGGGCTCCTTTGCTCGGCAGGGAGCCTGCTTCTCCCTCTGCCTCTGCCTGCCACTCTATCTGCCTGTGCTCACTCGCTCTCTCTTCCTCTCTCTCTGACAAATAAATACATTAAAAAAAAAAAAAAAGAGTCACTTATGGTTTGTCTCCCTCCCGATCCCATCTTGTTTCTTTTCTTCTTTTCCTATCCTCCCCAACCCCCCATGTTGCATTGCTGCTTCCTCATATCAGGGAGATCATATGATAGTTGTCTTTCTCCGATTGACTTATCTCACTAAGCATGATACCCTCTAGTTCCATCCACGTCGTTGCAAATGGCAAGATTTCGTTTCTTTTGATGGCTGCATAGTATTCCATTGTGTATATATACCACATCTTCTTTATCCATTCATCTATTGATGGACATCTAGGTTCTTTCCATAGTTTGGATATTGTAGACATTGCTGCTATAAACATTCAGGTGCATGGGCCCCTTCAGATCACTACGTTTGTATCTTTAGGGTAAATACCCAGTAGAACAATGCGGACTTTCTTAATGCCCCTGAACTGTGTGTTTAAAAATGGTTAAAATGGGGAGAGCATGGGCGGCTCAGTTGGTTGAACATCTGACTCTTCATTTTGGTTCAGGTCATGATCTGAGGCTTTTGAGATTGAGCCCTGTGTCAGGCTTGCTCACACTGGGCATGAAGCTTGCTTAAGATTCTCTCTGTCCTTGCCTCTGCTCCTCCACACCCCACTTCAGTGCACTCTCGCTCTCTCAAAAACAAAACAAAACAAATGCAAAAACAAACCAAAAAACCCCACATGATTAAAATGGTAAATATTACATGTATTTCACCTGGGTAGTTTCACATGGGTAGTTTTTAAAAACTACCCATGGGCATCTGGCAGCTCAGTTAGTTAGGCATTCGACTCTTGATTTCAGCTCAGGTCATGATCTCCAGGTGGTGGGATTGAGCCCTGCATCAGGCTTTGCACTTAGCATGGAGTCTGCTTGTCCCTCTCCCTCTGCTTTGTGCCCCACCTCCCCACCCCTCACCACTCATTTTCATGCATGCGTGCTCTCTCAAATAAATAAAATCTTTTTTTTTTTTCAAATAAATAAAATCTTAAGAAAAAAACCCAACCAAGGTGATTGTGATACAATTGATCCCCAAATCCACTTAGAGAAACATTGGAAATTAGAAGTAAAACCAAACAGAACTTCCAAAATAAATTTTTTAAAAAGTCACTGAGAAAATGTGATTATTTCAGTAAATGATTAGAAATATGAGTGAGAGGGATATGCAGTGAGATATGTGCAGTGAGAGGGAAAGAAACTAAAAAAGCATGGCAAATACAAAACATAAACTGTAAGAAATAAAGGCCAAATATAAATATGAATGTGCTAAAACTTCCTTATTTAAACAAACAAAAAAAGAAAGTTAAAATGAAAAGTTAGATTCAGGTCTATGTTTACTACTATATATAAAATTTAAGAATACATAGAAGGTTAAAAATAAAAATATACTTAAAATCTAATCAGGGAGACAGTAACAAAAAGTAAGAGTGGCGATATTAATATCAAGCCATCAAGCTTCAAAGCAGGATGCATTAAGGAAAAAAATGGGGAACAATCCATGAGGAAAGTATAATAGCATTACATAACAAAGTCAAAACTCTTTCATGATGAGAAATGGACAAATCCACAATCATGATGGGAAACTTAATATCCCTCCCTCAAAAATTAATGGATTAGGCAAAAAAAGGAAATACTTAAATTATTTAAATAACAGTTATTTAGCCTTGAATTTAATAAATGTATATAACCATATTACAACTGAAAATACCCAGTCTTTCATTTTAGAGCATACTTTTAAATGACTATATATTTTAATATAAATCACAAGGACTAGATTTCATGGCTCCAGTCAAAAGACCCTAGAAAATAACAATGAACTTGTAGCTAATAAAAATCTAGCCATATGGATTTTTTAAATATATTTTTAAATAACTCTTGTATTAAAGAGGAAATCAAAAAGTGATGCCAGCAAAATGGCAGAATAAGAAGCTCTAGGTACACGTTTCCCTATGGATGGATTAAAAAAAACAGAGACTGATTAAAATAATTTCCACTGGATCTCTTTAATTCAGTCAAAGATCTATAGTAGTTAAACAAATTCCCAATGAAGAAGAAGCTGTATTCAAAACTGGGAAATTTCATGGCATCTTTACGCATTCTTGCCTTAGCCCCATTCTCTAATGCAGTACAACCAGGAAGAAGCAACCAATTCCCAGTTCCCTCCCTCTCAGGTATGGAACACCTTTGCAACTTTCTAACCTGTCTATAAGATGTCAAAGGGAATTGTTTCAATTTCACCTGACAGTGCTTAGAGGAGGAATGGTGGCATAGTTTGGGTCTCAGACTAGCAGAAGCTATTGAAAGCAGTGATAGGCCCCGTGGTGCATGAAAGCTGCACTGGGATTCTATCCTTGGTACATGATATTACAGAAGAAGAATATGATAGAATATGTTTAAGGCCCTGAGAAGACACTGAAATGAGACTCTTTGGGAAATTAAGACATTTAAAAGCACACACATATACACAGGCCCAGGCAGGACATATGACCAGAAATAACCAAAGTAGGTTTTAATCCTTACCCTGAGCTTCTCCCAAGACTTAAGATATACCCTGCTAATTAATGTGTGTTTTCCATACTAGCTTGCAAAGACTAGAAGCGGCTATTTTATCAAGTGGCCAATTTTTTTTTTTTTTTTACAACAAGACAAAACAAAAACATCAGACATTTAAAGAAAGAGGAAAACCTAGTACAGTCAGAGGAACAAAATCTCCAGAAACCATCCCTGAAGAAACACGGGCATAGGACTTAGGTGACAAGGGGTTTAAAACAACTGTCCTAACTCTAAGAGCTGGATGGAAACTATGGACAAAGACATAAAGAAAATCAGGGAAACAATATATAAACAAAATTAGAATATCAGCAAAGAGATAGAAATTATATATATAAAAAAAGAACAAAGCAAAAACTCTGAACCTGACAAATACAATAACTGAATGTAAACAACAACAAAATCACTGGAAAGACTCATCATACTCAAACAGGCAGAACAAGGATCAGCAAACTTGAAGACAGATCTGAGGACAAAAAACAACAACAACAACAATAAAACAAGCAAAAAAAACAAAACAAAACAACAACAACAACAAAAAAAACCCCACCAAAACAACAACAGCAAAAACCAAAACCAAAACAACAAAGAAAAATGAACATAGCTAAAGGAATTTATGGGACATATCAAATAGATTGAAATACATATTATAGGAATCCAAAAGAATAGAGAGAAAAGGACAAAGTTATTTGAAGATATAATGACTGAAGTAATAACAACCCAAATTTGGGAAAAGACATGAATATACAAATACAAGAAGCTTCACAAACTCCAAGTAGGATAAACCCAAAGTGACTTATGCTGAGACATGTTATCAAGTTTTAGAAAGTTAAAGACAAAGAGAATGAGAACCTTGAAAGCAGCAAGGAAAAAATGACATGTACAAGGGATCCCTAGTAAGAATATCAGCAGATTCTCAACAGAAACTTTATAGACCAGAAGGCTGTGGAATGATAGATTTAAAGTAACAAAAGGAAAAAAAAATCAACCAAGAATTCTGTATCAGGCAAAACTGTCGTTTAGAAATGAGAAATTAAGACAACAGAAGCTGAGTTTGTTATCACTAGACCTGCCCTACGAGAAATGCTAAAAAGAGACTTTCAAGTTGAAGGACTCAAACAATAACTCAAAGCCATATGAAAATATAAAATTCTTAAATATAAAACCAGTATTACTTTAATTTTGGTTTGTAAGTCTACTTTTTATAGTATTTAAAACACAGGGGTGCATGGATGGCTCCATTGGTAGAATATGCAGTTCTTGCTTTTGGGGTGTGTAGAGGTTACTTGAAAGTGAAATCTTTAAAAAAGAAAAAAAATCTTTAAAAAAGAAATAAAAGACAAATGCATAAAACTATAAATCTATGTTAATGAATAAATGATATGTAAAGGTTTAATTTGTGACATCAGTAACATAAAAGTGAGGGGCAAAGCTGTAAAGGAGGGTTTTTTTTGATGCAATTGATGTTAAATTGGTATCAGTTAAGATAAATTGTTGTAAGTTTTGGATGTTATATGTAATCTTCATAAAGAAACTATCTGTAGACTATACAGAAATGGAAATGAGAAAGGAATCAAAATTTGTCACTAAAAAAATCACATAACACAAGGAAGGCAGTAATGGAGGAAATGAAGGGGTAAAATAGCCATGAGACATGCAGAAAACAAGTAAAATAGCAAAAGTAAGTCCTTCTGTATTGTTAATTACTTGATTGCTTTTTAGTAAAGATTTTATTTATTTATTTGACAGAGGGAGCACAAGTAGGCAGAGTGGGAGGGAGAAGCACGCTCCCAGGTGAGCAGAGAGCCCAATGCAGGGTAAATCACAGGACCCTGGAATCATGACTTGGGCTGAAGGCACATTCTTAACCAACTGAACCACCCAGGTGCCCCTCATTAATTACTTTAAATGTAATTGGGTTACAATTGGATTAAACTCTCCAATCAAAAGATACAGATTGGCAGAATAGATTAAAAAACAACAACAACACACCATATACCTACTATATGCTGTCTATAAGACATTCACTTTGGGTTTAAGGACAGGCAGAGGTTGAAAGTGAAAGGATGGAAAAAGATATTCCATGCAAATAGTATCAAAAAGAGAGTAGCGTGGTTATTCTAATATTAGACAAAATAAACTTTTGAATACTGTTATAAAAGATAAAAAAAGGATAATACACAATGATATATAGTATATAATGATATAATCCACTGATGGATTCTACCAAGCACAATGATAGTTCTTGATTTAACTCATCCAGAAGCTATAACAATTATAAACATAAATGCACCAAACAAATGAGCTCTAAAATATTAAAGCAAATATTGACTGAATTGAAAGGGGAAATAGTTCTACAATAGCAGTAGGAGACATTAGTGCCCCATTTTCAATAATGTATAGAACATCCAGTCGGGAGATCAAGAAGGAAAGACTTGAACAGCCCTATAGACAAATTAGACCTATGAAACATGTACAGAACTCTCCTTCCAACAAGAGAGCAATACACATTTTTCTCAAGTGTACATGGAACATTCTCCATGATAGGCCATATGTTAGGTTATAAAACATGTTAATAAATTTTAAAAGATTGAAACCTTACAATTTCTTTTCCAAACACAATAGAATGAAATTAGAAATCAACAGCAGAAGAAACACTGGAAAATCCACAGATATGTTGAAATTAAATGGGGCCCCTGGGTGGTTCAGTCAGTTGGGTGTCTGACTCTTGATTTCAGCTGAGATCATGTTCTCAGGGTTTTGAGATGAAGCCCCGAGTTGGCTCCATACTTGGCATAGAACCTGCTTGGGATTTTCTCTCTCCCTCTTCTGTCCCTCCTCCCCTCTTGGCTCCCCCGCCATCATCTAGCCCCACTTGTGCACATTCTCTCTTTAAAAAAAAAAAAAAAATGATGGGTGCCTGGGTGGCTCAGTCGGCTAAGTGCCCCAACTCTTGATTTCAGCTCAGGTCATGATATCTGGGCTGTGAGATCAAACCCCAAGTAGGGCTCCATATGGGTGTAGAGGCTGCTTGGGATTCTCTCTCTCCCTCCCTTTGCCTCTCCCCCACCTTCACTAGTACTGTCTCTTTCTAAAGTAAATAATTTTTAAAAATTACACTCTTAAACAACCACTCCTAAACAGTACACTCTTAAACAACCAGTGGGTTATGAAAGAAATCACAAGAGAAATTAGCAAATATCTTGGAAAAAATGAAAATGAAAACACAGTGTATTAAAACTTACGGCAAAAAGTGAAAGAAGTGAAAAGAGAAATTTATAGCAGTAAACACATTTTAAAAAAAGGGTCTGAAATCAATACTCAAATCTTATACCTTAAGGAACTAGAAAAAGAAGAACAAACTAAACCCAAAGCTAGCAAAAGGAAGTTAATAAAGATTAGATCAGAGATAAATGAGAGACTAAAAAACAGGGGGAAAATTAACAAAACCAAGAGATTTTTTTTTTCAAAATGATCAACAAACTTGACAAACCCTTAGCTAGATTGACTAAAAAAAAAGAAGACTGACATAACTAAAATCTGAAGGAAAGGGGAACATTACTATTGATTTTACAGAAATAGGATTGTAAGTACTATAAACAGTTGTACACCAACAAATTGGATGACCTAGGTGAAATGGACAAATGCCAAGAAACATAACTTACCAAGACTGAATCACGAAGAAGTAGAAAATATGAATAAACCTTACAACTAATAAAAAGATTGAATCAGTCATCAAAATGCCAACAAACAAAAACCAGGACCAGATGGCTTCACGGAGGGATTCTACCAAGCACTTAAAGAAGAATTAATACCAAAACTTCTGAAGCTCTTACTAAAACTTGAAGAGAAATAAACACTTCCTAACTTATTCTGTGAGGCCAGCATTACCCTGACACCAAAACCTTTATGGGGTAGGCACTATTATCATACCCATTTTTACATGTGAGGAAGGTGCGGCACAACAAATTGAAGTAACTTGTTCAAAGTCAGAGCCAATGATTTCAAGATCTGAATTCACGTACCCTGACTTGCAGAGCCCACACATTAACCAGCCTCTCTCCACTGACAGCTGTAAAGGAAAATAATCAAATGAAAGCCACAGAGAAATCCCTCTCTCTTTTTTTTTTTTTTTTTTTGAATCTTAACATTTGTCTTAATTTTGTTCTTTTTCATCTGGGCCATTAAGACCTAATATCCTATTTATCCCAGGGTACTATGTTTTCATACTCAGTTTAAGTTAGTTGCCAATAAAACTAAATGAACAGCATTTCTCTTTCCCTCCCTGCCCTTCACTTGACACTGGCAGGAGGAATCAAGGAGAGAAACGAAGATCTAGACCTCCATACTGTAACAGTTCCCCAACGCTTGTTTTCATAGTAAGAAGACCATCACTTAACATATCTCTTCTTAATGGACCTAGAAACTGATGAAGCATAGATCCAAAGTAACATGCTATAAGGTTTTTATCTGTGTAGATTAAAGAATATGTATTCTAACAGAATCTGTCCTATTCACCAGTTGACTGAGCACACATCCAAAAGCCGTTTCCTTAGATCCATTAAAAAAATTTTTTTTAAGACTCCATTCCACTGTGGGAGAGAAAGGGATTGTGAGTCCCTCTGTATTTGGGCTGCAGGATGAAAGTGAGAAGGCAGTAACTTACCCTGGCTGTGCTGTGCCACAGGATCCCCCACTCCCCTCTGCGGGTGCAAGATTTTCGGGGCCCCAGGATACTCTTTAGTAAAGCCCTTTTCTATGAGGAGCAGTGGGCAAAGGAGGCAGAGAGAGAACGAGATACAACAATACAGAGTGGCTTTACAAGGTCAAATTAAATTTCCCCCAAGTTTTATCAGTTTCAAGCATGAGGCGGTATGGCCTTGCCCCTGATCCTCACTGCTGAGCCCATGACTTAACAAATATTTAGAAACAGGTGACTTGGGGCACCTGGGTGGTTCAGTCAGTTAAGCATCTGCCTTAGGCTCAGGTCAGGATCCCAGGATGCTGAGATCCAGTCCTGATGGGGCTCTCTGCTCAGTGGGAAGTCTGCTTCTCCCTCTGCCTGCCCCCTCCTCCTGCTCATACTCTCTCTCTCTCTCAAATAAATAAATAAAATCTTTAAAAACAACAACAACAACAAACAAACGGGTGACTTCATTCATAGCATCCAATAAAGCCTTTACCTGAGAGAAGCTCCCAGGCCTAGACCTACATTAACCGGTATGGTAAATCAGGTTACTGTTTTAAATAGCACTATGGTCCATGTCAAAATACCTGGGGGTGCTAGTCAACTGAGTGATTCAGTCAGACAGGAATCTCTGTGAAATTAAGTCTGCAAATTTGCACTTTCCCCTCCCCCATTTTAAATAATTTCATTGAGATACATATAATTAACATACAATGAACTGTGCCTACATTTCCTTCTAAATTAAAATTTTAGTAACAGGGATGCCTTCGTGGCTCAGTCTGTTAAGCTTCTGCCTTCAGCTCAGGTCATGATCCCGGGGTCCTGGGATCGAGCCCCACATGGGGCTTCCTGCTCAGTGCTTGTCCCTCTCCCTCTGTCCCTCCCCCACTTCCTCCTCCCCGTGCTTTCTCTGCTCTGTCTCTCACTCTCTCTCTCTCTTTCAAATAAATAAATAAATAATCTTAAAAAATATTTTAGTAACATTCCATTTTTCTATCCTAAAGCTATCTCCTGAGCCCAAGTTGTTTCATTTGATTTTTGTTGGTTTTGTTTTTAATCTTTTTACAGAGCATATAGGATTGGGCAGTGCAGGGATGTGAAAGTGTTTAGGCTAATATCTTTGGGAACTGTGGAGGAGATCATGTACTTACGACAGGTATACAAACAGGTAAATATATTTCCCTTTTCCTAATTAAGAAGTAAACATTTATCTATTTCAAAAATTTCAGAAATTTGTGTAAAAATATGTTTTTCATTTTATTCTAACTATAATATGGAATTTAATATTATGAAATATATTTTCAAATATATTCTGTAAAACAGATGGTTTCTTACATTCATTGAAATTCAGAGCTGAAATTTTCTTTGAGTAGTACTTCTTAAGTTTTAATGTGTACATAAATTATGTAGGGATCTTTAAACTATGGATTCTGATTTAGTAGCTCTGGGTGGAGCCCAGGATTCTACATTTTTAACAAGCTCCCAGGAGTGCCAACACTACTATAGACCACAATTTGATTAGCAAGGTCACAGCTTCCCCCCCCCACCCCGCCCCCGTGGGCCAAGACATGACTGTATGCTATAGATGGGAGACAGGTGCACTGACACATTGATCTCACAGCTCTTTGGGCAGCAAAATTACCTAAACCAACTTCCAGCCTTAAGAAACCTTTCCAGGTAAGTGTTCATTTTACTGTTTTCTGTAGGTACCATTGCATGAAGACGACTAAGGGGAAAATCCCTTACACGTATCTAATGCACCCATTTCATGTTGTACAAAATGAAACTGGGACTCAGGGACACCCAAGTAAATGGAATAACAGGAATAGCACTCAAGTGTACTAACTGCTCTGCTGGTGCTTTTAGTGTTCATCTGAAATTCTATTAACTCTTCAATATCTTTAGGGTATCAATTACCTCACCATTTATGGCTCTAAATAAACAAAATGTATTTAGTTTATAATTGCTCACTTGAGAAGATCTGGAATGAGTTTCAAGTTTAATTATAAATGTTAAATTTGAGTTACTCCCTATATATTCCCGTTGGCATCTATTTAAGAGCAAACATCTGCCACATGTGGTGGTAGTTAACCTAAGAATGATCCAATCTTAAATTTATGCTGTTTTCTTAATTCTAAAAATAGAATTGTACACAGCAGTTTTTGTTTTTTCTTAAGGCACTTAGCTGTATAAGAAACCTTTCATCTTTTTTTCTTTGGTATAAAACAACTACTTGAACATTATTTTGTTCAGATATATTTAACCAGTGTTGGAAAAAAGTAGAACATTACTCTTTTCATCTTAGGAGCAGTTTGTTAGAATACTGTCTTAGATTTGTCACAATCCAGTGTGATTTTTCTGTCCCTTTTCTATATATATGTAGTAATTTTCTCTCTCTCTCTCTCTCTCTATCTATATATTTAGATATCTATACAGATATAGATATCTGTATCAGCAAAATAGGGAGCTCTGTCTTGCTTCTTTGCTTCTAGTGTTTCTATTTATTGTTTCTACTTGACAGCAGACACCATTGTTGGCTATAATTTGCTGCAATCGGGGTAAGATTGTATGGAGCTAACCCATCTTGTTAGATCATCAATTATAGCCCAAAGAGGGGGGCATCATAGTCACCCTAAGACTCCCTGCCCTTTTTTTTAGTTTCTGCTGACTCTAACTTGGAATATCCAGAAGCTGTACCTACCTTTTTTAATAGTCTCTTTCCGAGTTTAGCTTGGCTTCTTCTTTCAATCTGATGTCCAAATGCTTTTGTCTTTTAGGGTTCCTTATAACTTCTGGGCCACAAATAGAACTCTTCTTACTTTCTAAAATTTTCACAGTTTTTTTAAACATCATTTTTGGTGGTTCAGTTGGTTTAGTGTCTGACTCTTGGTTTCAGCTCAGGTCACGATCTCAGGGGCGTGGGATTGAGCCCCATGCTCTGAGGGGTTCCATGCTCTGAGCAGAGTCTGCCTAAGATTTCCTCTCTCCCTCTCCCTCTGGCGCCTCCCCCCACTCCTGCGCACTCGCTCTCACTCTCTTAAATAAATAAATAAAATTTTAAAAAATCATTTTTGGATTTCTTTTTCCCCAAGGAATTTGAGGAATACTCAGCTAGCTAGAGTGTGTATGTCATATGCACTCTTTGTTCAAATGCCAGTCAACCTTTAAATCACATCTCTTGCCTTTTCCTCACACAACTGCCTTTATTTTCCTGATTTGTGCCCACTAAATTGTATGGCTGAATATTTCCTAAAGGGCTTATGCTTAAACATATTTTAATCACCAAGTAGAGCATACAGACTTCTGGTAATGGACATTATCCTCATCTTCTGAAGTAATAGTATTTTATGTATCTATATAGTCCCTCCTGTTGCCCAGCAGTTTAAATACTTGCACTTCTCCTGCTCTGAATGATCACTGCAGTAGGCTGAGATAAGAATGTAGGGTATTTGAAGACAGATGAATACCCAACAAAAAAATAATTGTTGAACAGTTTAAGAAAAGAAACACTATGAAAATGGTCCTCAAAGATACCAAGTCCTAATCTCTGGAATCTGTAAATGTTACTTTATGTGGAAAAAAAAAAAAGGGGTCTTTGCAGATGTGATTAAGGATTTTGCAATGGGGGGGAATTAGCCTGGATTAGCCAGGTAGGTTCAAAAGGTTCTTATATAAGGTTCTTATAAGAAAGAAGCAAGGGGAAATCTGACACAGGAGAAAACAATGTTACCACAGAGGCAGAGAATGGAGTGATGTGGTCACTTGCTAAGGAATGTTGGCAGCCCCCAGCAGCTAGAAGAGGCAAGGAATGGATTCTCCAGTAGAGCATCTGTAGAAAGCATGGCCCTGCCAAAACCTGGATTTCAGCCAGTGATACTGATATCAGACTTCTGGACTCCATAACTGTAAGAGTAAATTTCTTTTAATTTAAGCCACCAAGTTTATAATTTTTTACAAGAGCCATCAGAACTATTTTAGGCATTCAAAAAGGAGAAGAGGAAGAATTAACATCAGAGAAGACAAAAATGAATAGAAAAGAATAAAATAAATGTTTAAAAATATATAAGTAATATTTTCAAAACATGAGTGAGGGGATGCCTGCATGGCTCAGTCAGTAAAGTGTCTGACACTGAGTTCGGCTCAGGTCATGATCTCATTGGTCATGGTATCAGTCAAGCCCCACGACCGCTCTGCACTCAGCAGGCAGTCTGCTTGGGGATCGTCTCCCTCTGCCCCTCCACTCTCTCAAATAAATAGATATTTAAAACAACAACAACCAAAAAAGGTGAGTGAGGTTGTTGGATCTTAGAAATAAGAACAGACTGCTAGGAAAAAAATCCATTAACATCCAGAAAATGAACTCCAGAGATACGCTGAGTAGCACAGAGATGTTTTAGATGTTTTCATCTAAAAGAGAGAACTAAACAATTGTTCTAGATTACAGAGCAAAAAGACAAAGAATACATGTAAGAAAAGTTAGGAGAAATGAATTCTAGGTCCAGAAGTTCTAATGCCAGTCTTATAGTTGAAGAGGGGAATAAAAGGAAGGGAAAGAAAGAAATTCGAAATAAAGGAAGAAGCATATAAACAGTAGAAAACAAGAGTCCAGGAATTATATGAGTCCATATAATTATATGAGTGCTAAACAGGATGGATGAAAATGGAACCACACCTACACCATCTTTCTATTATTATAAAACACCAAGGATAAAGTGAAAAGTCCTTTAAATTTCCAGAGATGAACCTTCTGCAGAGAAAAAAACATTATCTATAATAGTACTAGGATAAGATAAATATCTAACTTCTTATTAGTGATTCTGGATACTTAGGAGCACTGATTTCAAATGAGGAAAAATGATGCCTTGTATTGTCAAAGAAAGTGAATTTTTAATGCAAACCTTTCTCATAGAACAAAATCCTAACCTAGATGACTTCCACAGTGAATTCTATCAATATTCTTTTTGAAAACAAAGGATGAGGGAACACTTATAACTTATTTTAGAAAGATAAAAAATTGTTGGTACCAACATTTGGCAAAGATATTACAAGAACAGAAAATTATAGACCAATATCTCTTAAGAGCATGAATGTAAAAATCTTTAACAAAGTCTCTGTTAGAAGTTGAATTGTGTGCTCCCTCCAAAAAAAAAAAATATGTTAAAGCCCTACCCCAGTGTGTAACCATGAAGGGGTCTTATTTGGAAGTAGGATCTTTGCAGATGTAATCAAGTTAAAAAGAGGTCATACTGGGTTAGGGTGGGGCCTAATCCATGACTGATATACTTACAAGAGGGAAATTTGGATACAAACTGACACTGAGAGAGAATGACTTTGATGAAGGAGGCAAAGATTGGAATGATGCAGTTTCAGACCAAGAATGCCAAGGATTGCCAGGAATCAAGGGTCTTCACTTGGAACCTTCAAAGAGAGTGTGGTCCTGCCAACATCTTGATTTCAGACTTTAGCCTCCAGAACTGGGAGAGAATCAATTTCTGTTGTTTTAAACCATCCAGATTGTGGCAATTTGTTACAGCAGTCATAGGGAACTAATACAGCCTCAAAGGCCAATATTGTAAATTTAACTACATTTTTTTTTTTTTAGTTCTGCTCTTATTTATATTACTTTGGGAAAGTCATTAATTTTTATAGATCTGAATTAATTTATTTATCTGAGAACTGAGAAGTCGGCACTCCGTGATTTCTAATAACCTGCACTGACATACCAATCTAAATTATTTATAAATAAACACTGATATAGTCTTTCATTTGATCCTTACTATGACTGACTGAAGTAAGCACAGCAGTATCTACTTTTACAGTTTTATAGATATGAAATTTTAGCCTATGTCCTTGCATGTTTGTAAGGCAATTACATAGTAAAATCTACTAAAGAACAAGGTCTGCTAATGCTTGAATTAGTGCTTTCCACTACATTTTTAAGTTACCTTTGATCATTATTATACACTATAACTTTATTTTTCTTTTCAGCGTAACAGTATTCATTGTTTTTGCACCACACCCAGTGCTCCATGCAATACGTGCCCTCCATAATACCCACCACCTGGCTCCCCTAACCTCCCACCCCCCGCCCCTTCAAAACCACTCAGGTTGTTTTTCAGAGTCCATAGTCTCCACGGTTCACCTCCCCTTCCAATTTCCCTCAAATCCCTTCTCCCCTCCACCTTCCCATGTCCTCCATGTTATTTGTTATGCTCCACAAATAAGTGAAACTATATGATAATTGACTCTCTCTGCTTGACTTATTTCACTCAGCATAATCTCCAGTCCCGTCCATGTTACTACAAAAGTTGGGTATTCATCCTTTCTGATGGAGGCATAATACTCCATAGTGTATATGGACCACATCTTCCTTATCCATTCGTCCGTGGAAGGGCATCTTGGTTCTTTCCTCAGTTTGGCGACCGTGGCCATTGCTGCTATAAACATTGGGGTACAGATGACCCTTCTTTTCACTACGTCTTTATCTTTGGCGTAAATATCCAGTAGTGCAGTTGCAGGGTCATAGGGAGGCTCTATTCTTAATTTCTTGAGGAATCTCCACACTGTTCTCCAAAGTGGCTGCACCAAC
>PISX010020308.1:0-36039 GCA_004024625.1 Mellivora capensis | reverse complement strand
TTAATGTAGATAATACTTTATGAATCACCTATAAGGTATTAAATTTAATAACTAAGTGAGCTGACAAAAATGGCATTAAGATGTCTTATCTGTCAGGGACATATTATTGACTTTATTTCAGTGGGTCTATAATAGATTTAAAATTAAAGGTAAGTGAGCTATGTGGGGCTTATGCTCCTACAGGGAATAATGGACAATCCACAGCACATCAGTCTTAGAAGTCATTAAATAATTCTTCATTAAGAGGAATAGTGATGAGAAGGCAGAGAAGAAAAAAAATCTTTGCAAATTTTAACTAGTAGCTTCTACATATTAAAAAAAAAGAAGAAGAAAGGCAAAGGAAATAAAAATCTAAGAAAAGGAGGAATGACCTTAACTGGGAATTTAAATTCAACCTAAAAAATAAAATACAATATGATATAATCTATGGAAGAGTGGGAGATGAAGGAAGTGCAGGTGGTTCAAGGTGGGGCAGGTGGCATGAAGTTGCTCCAGGCAAAGAATATTATTTCAGCTCCAGGCATTTTGAACTGACAGATGGGTAAGGAGAGAAAAAACTAAGGTCATTTAGGTATATTATTAAAGTTTTAAGAAGGAACTGGTAAAAGTTTCTGATGACTTGGGTCATCAGTATTGTAACATTGGGACAGAAAAAGGTGATCAGTATTGTAAAATGCAGGTCATATCCTTATCTGTAATCATATGCAGAGTTTGAATGATGAGTCAATGGTGAATATACTGAATAAGAACTTTCTAACAATATAAATAAATCAAATAACTCAAGATCTAGCAAGAAAAATTTTACATAATTATCATTATTGTACCTGGTTTTAAGATTTTCTGGTAGGTCTCTTAGAAGGAACTTGCAGATAAACTGTTATGTAGTCATTTCTTCAACATATTTATTTAAATGTGTGGCATGAATTTTATTTAGCCTTCTCGCCCAACCTTTTATAGAATTTTTACAATAATTTCTACATAGACATTAGTAACAAAGAAATTTAGTAACAAGTACTTAGATATTAATATGTGAAATTCAAGGTGCAGTTTTTTGCAGGAACGGTCTTTTTAGACAAAATGCCAATCAATAAAATGCTAAATTTTCCATTAATAACATAAATATAAGAAACTGAACAAAACCTCAACATTTCCCTCACTGTATAGTAATGTCACATTTCTCACAATTTAAACAGATCACCACATAACATTATTATTTGGTCATTTGTTTATTATTTGATGCATTTGTTTATCACCACCACACCCACTAGAATATAAACCATGTTTTTCATATGAGATCCTTAGGGCTTAGAACAGTGCCATGTATATAGAAGGCACTTAAGAATAAATACATCCAGGACATGTTGCCATAAGACTTCCTGATTAATATAAAAGAAACTTGAAAGGAATCATGAGGTCACATTATTCTTCCTTTCTATATTTAAACATATGAGCAAAGACAGAGACCAGAAGCAGGGTCTGAATACAGTTAAATCATGAAGAAGACCTAGACTATACTTGGCTTTGGAAGATAAATCATCAAGTTAGGCAAAATCAGAACCCTAGCTAAATTATTTTGGAAAGTTGCTACTTAAAGACTTTGATGATGGGATGCCTACAGGGTAGGTTAAAATGCATAGTCCCAAAGATCCATTGGCTTCATGTAGGAAGTAATGAGAGGAGTCATTTACAAATAAAGAATAAAAAGGTAACGACAGGAAGTTTTTAGTCTTTGGTGTAAACCAGGATTTTAACATGTGTGCAAAATTAATTGCAGTTAGGGAAAAATCTTGCTTGATATTAGTTATTATGTATTGGTAGAATGTACTTAACTTAGGTTTGCTATGTTATATATCCTTTTCCTATATATGACTATAGCCATTTGTTGAATGATTTAAACAGTTTGGGTATTACAGTGAAAACTCTGAACTTTATTTTATTTTTTTAAAGAGAAATATGAAAAAAATGTAACTTGTCTTAATGCTTTCATTAATTCAGAAAAAACAAATTTACTAGCTCTTGAAAATACTCCTACCAACTATCCAAACTGTGGTAATAGTGTCCAAACCACCATAAGCTAGAACTACAAATATTAACCCTATGTTAACAAGAGTTGAAATTTACTGAGTGCTTACTATGTACTATGTGTCAGGAGCTCTTGTAATTACCTTTTATATGTATAGGCTCGTTAACCCTTGGAAGAACCCTGTGAGAAAATAATATCCTTGCTTTTTTTTTTTAATTTCTTTTCAGCGTAACAGAATTCATAGTTTTTGCACCACACCCAGGGTTCCATGCAATGCGTGCCCTCCAAATACCCACCACTTGGCTCCCTCAACCCCACCCACACCCCCACCCCCCACCCCCGCCTGCCCCTTCAAAACCCTCAGGTTGTTTTTCAGAGTCCATATCCTTGCTTTTCAACTGGGGAATCGAGAGCAGAAAAATACCTAGTGAATTGCCTCAGGGCATGCAAAATCAAAGGGAATCTGGGAAGTTTTACTTGGAACTTTGGTCTTAATCATCATGTTTTACTGACTCCCATTAAGATACCATGAGCACAAAGCACAATATTTGTTCCAATTTTTCCACTGGATTTCAGAATACATCGAAGATATAATGGGAAATAGAATTATCAAGATTTAAATGAAACTATCTCATGTAATGTTTCCAAATTTCACTTGGGGAAAACATCTCCACATTTAAAAAAATTTTTTTTCTTCCTTCCTTTTTTCCTTCCTTCCTCTCTCTCTTTCTCTTTCTTTCTTTCTCTCTCTCTCTCTCTCTCTCTCTCTTTTTCTTTCTTTTTTAATCTCTACACTAATCCTGGGGCTCAAACTCACAATCTAGGTGGCATGTGTATGTACACACACACAAAGATAATGTTCATAAGTAATAGGAAGTGATGAAACAAATAGAGTCAGATCTTAATAAAAAACTATTGTATGAAGGATAATGAAACTGGATGGTGTCTGTGTGTATGAGTGTGTGTGGAGATTGAAATTTATAGATATCTCAGGGCACCTGGGCATCTGTCTTCAGGTCGGGTCACGATCCCAGGGTCCTGGGATTGAGTCCCACGTCAGGCTCCCTGCTCAGTGGGAAGCCTGCTTCTCCCTCTCCCATTCCCCTTGCTGCGTTCCCTCTCTTGCTGTCTATCTGTATCAAATGAATAAATAAAAATCCTAAAATAGATATACCATATATCTATGTATATCTCTATATCTATCTATATATATCTATGTATACATACACACAACATAATTACTTTTTAAAAAAATCTTCAAAACTGGGATATACCTTAAGCAAGCCACAAGCAGATAAATAAACATACATAACAGAGTAGTTCATAGATACAGCTCAGCTGAGAAGTTCCATCACCCATACATGGGGAACATAGCAAGAATGAAGAGAAAGAATTACAGGGAATATCGGGGACAATCAGATCTGAGATTTTTTTCCAAAACTGACAAGAAACAAATAGTTTCTTCATTTGTCTTCTTCAGATGCACAGCACACCAAATACCAAGCAAGGTAGACTTTTTTTTTAGTTTACACACAGTTATATCACAGAAAAATAACAAAGAATAAAGAGAAAGGTGTGCCTGGGTGGCTCAGTGGGTTAAGCAGTCAACTCATATTTTGGTTCAGGTCATGATCTTGGGGTGCTAGGATCAAGCCCCACGTTGGGCTCCACTCCACATTCAGCAGGAAGTCTGCTTGAGGACTCTCTCTCCCTCTACCCCTCCCCCCACTCGCTCACACTCTCTGTCTGTCTCTCTCTCCCTGTGTTAAATAAATAAACAAATCTTTAAAAAAAGAATAAAGAGAAAAATCTTGGAAGCTGGGAAGAAAACAGCAAACAAATTAGAGTAACAGATTATTAATCAGTAAGAAATAAGATTCAGCTAATAAAATGACGCTAAATGCAGACATTTTCAAACATTTAACATAAAAGATTTACCACCTAAATACTCTAAAATAGTTGGTCCTAAGGGAAGACAAACCTAGGAAAGAGAAAATAAAATGTAACATTTCCACTTTATCTATACTCTTATACTTTTAATGGAAAATATAAAGCAAGTAAAACAAAATTGTTAGAATTCACTGGTTCCAAGAGTTTTAAAAATTGTTATTTATTCTTTTAGTCATGTTATTGTTTTCTTTACTTCTAATTTTTTACTTAAAAAAAGAGAAGAATAAATGCATTATCTGTCATTCCCTTTCATTCTTACGCTTCATTTTCTACAAATATAAGGCATGGTAGTGAGTAAGGGTTCTCAACATTCTAACTCTGCTATAGGTAGCAGTATAATAATAATAATAATGATAATAATAAAAAGAAGAAGGAGGAGGAGGAAGAAGAAGAAGTAGAAGAGGAAGAAGAAGAAGTAGAAGAAGAGGCATCTGGGTGGCACAGCATCTGATTCCTGGTTTTGGCTCAGGTGGTGATTTCAGGGTCATGAGATCCAACCCCTCATTGGGTTCTGAGCTCAGTGATGATTCTGCTTGAGATTTTCTCTCCCTCTCCCTCTGTCCCTTCTATCCGTGCTTTGTCTAAAATAAATAAATACATCTTTAAAAAAGAAGAAGGAGGAGGAGGAAAAAGAGAAGTAACAAATAATGAATGACTAGGCCTCTAACAAATAGTTTGGATTTGAAACAAAAAACATGTATGAAAAAAATTAATAATCACTGCTTCATTGAATTTCAGGAAAACAAATACAATGAAATTATGATACTGAACTCTTTCGTCTGTGAAACATGTTAATATATTGAAAATCTGAAAAATGTACATTCAAAGACTGTGCAGGCAAAGATAATTTTAGAGGAGTCAGTTTGAGATCTTTGTACTTGCTCTAACAAAAACCTTTCCCTCATGATGCAAAAGAAACATATTCTTCATTCATCCCAAATCTCATTATGCTCTATTGCTCTGAAATATGAAAATTTCTGGGGTACCAAAAAATAGAACATTTTCTTCAATAACTAATCAATGCATTGTAAATACACAGAACTATTTGTCTTTCCTGCCTTTTAAATTTTGTATGGATATAGGATATTTTGACTTGTGATAGGATATTTTGAACTTAGACATAAGTGGTGGAGTGCTGCTGCTGAGTAATGCTAATTTTTGCATAATGAGTTGATCTCTTCCATTCCATGATTATTGTCAAAGAATGCATCTCTCATGAGAGAGTCCCATGACAGAAAAGCATCATTATGGGAAATATTTTATGCAAAAAATGGCTATTATCCCCATGTTTTTGAAAGTAAACCCTTTTTTTTTTCTCCCAGTTAGTGTTAAAACTTATTCTTAGGCTAGCTAGGTCATTAGCTGGAAAGAAAAGTACCACTCACCAGCCAAAACAGAAAAGATGAGGAAAGTTAATTCTTTGAAATATAAGTGCATTGTTTCCTAGGACAATTAAAGTTTTCAATATATACTGGTTAAAATCCAAGTATAAAACTTTTAAGGAATTGCAATTTGGGTATATACTATTGAATAAAATATTTAAAACCATTTTTTCAACTGTATTTTGAAATATTCTAATGAAAGGCAATCTTCCTCATTTCCCCTTATTAACAAAAACAAAAATTATGTACAACCTTCTGCATCTATTATTTTTCAACATAGAAATATTTCTCTTTTATTGAATAAATAGGAATATTTTGATAATGATATCTAATGTAATTAATGAAATTTGTTCTGATTGTAGACTAGATTCCTCTTTATTTAAACCAAGATGTACAAACTGGAGTCCAATATATTTGCACAAACACACCCAGGCAACTTTAACCTGGTGTTGCTTACTATCAAGAATGCATTTTTATGGATCCCTCATCACCAGTGGATGTTATCATGCATCTCAGAGGAATGGTGGTGTACTCCTATGACCCAAAGAGCAGCCTCAGGGCAGGAAGGTTGAAACAATCTTATTTTCCTTTGCTGACAACATTAGGTCTTCTGGGGTCTTCTGAATATCTGCTGCAGTTGCTAAGGGGTTCCTCTCACTTACAGCAAATTTGTAATGAAGATACAACTTTTATCACCCCATCTTTTCTTTCTCTCTGATACTCACTCTATTGTTAGTAACCTCTGCCTGCTCAGATAGCAAAATTACTGATTGCCTACTTATCTAGCAGCCATTGTTTTGGGTTTTTTTTCAAGATTTTATTTATTTATTTGTCAGAGAGAGAGGGAGAGAGCAAGAGAGCAGCGAGCACAGGCAGACAGAGTGGCAGGCAGAGGCACAGGGAGAAGCAGGCTTCCTGCCAAGCAAGGAGCCCAATGTGGGACTCCATCCCAGGATGCTGGGATAATGACTTGAGCTGAAGGCAGCCGCTTAACCAACTGAGCCACTGAGGTGTCCCACTAGCAGCCATTGTTAAATACATGGCCATCTCTATAGATAGCGGATAATGGACCTTCCAATTCATTCACTACTCAAGATTATAGAGCAGACCATTAATGAATACACTGTTCCATCTTACATAACAATATTACGGCCACGGCCAGAGGGTCTGAAATGATTCCCACGTTATCGTTCTAATGCTTCTGGCAACATCAGTCTTTTAGCAAGACTGAATTGCAAGAGGATTTCTTCAAAATATCTTAGAAGTCGTGATGGATTTACAGTTACCTGATATGGTTGTAGTTTGTCCAGACATCACCTGAGAAGCCCAACAAAGTGGGATTTAGTAATGTTGAATAATAGAATAAAAAAATAAATACTCAATAATAATGATTTTGCCTATCCTTTCATTTTAGAGCCATTCTTTCTTTTTATTTCTCATAGCTACCTATAGCATAGCTACCCACATTTTCTCTTAATTCAAAGAAATCCTAGGTAAAAGAGATAAAAAATGTACTGTAAAACACACAGCCACTTATTAAAAAAAAAGACAGAGAGATAGTAAGTACCATAATGACTCTGAGAAGCAATGAACAGGGACATGGACAGAAGGATAAAGCCAGTGACACCAGAGAGTAGAGAGTAAGGATCAGTCTACATAGGCATACACAAGCAAAGGGATTAAAGTAAGCCCCATGAGTTACAGGAAGTCAGATCTGGATTTTCTTAAATGATGATAGAAACTTTGACCAAGCAAGTGAACAGGGTTCTAAAATTGTTCAACTAAACAGATATATAAGTACTAAGGAACATTTGCTTTTTTCTATAAGAGTTAAAGTGTCCAGTGAGACAGTGTTTATGGTTGTTATGAGTTCTTGTCATTTTTCACATGTCCTTTCCTCAGTAAAAAAATAGTATGACTATACTGGGATAAAGATGAATACAGACCAGGCTAGATTCATGGTTATATATTCATTATTATTATATTCATTTTATTATGATTTTTAAAAAGATATTAAAATGGAAATGAATAAAGGAGTATATTAAATAATGTGATGAACACAATGTAGGTCACGCCCAGTGAGTAACACTTTAGTACACTCCCTTTCCCTGGAGTGCAGGTGGAATCTGACAAAGATAATGGGATGCCACTCCCATAACTATGTTTGTTATGTAAGACTCTTAGCCACTGGAGAGATAGATTCTCCTGATGGCCCTGAAGAAGCAGGATTCCATGTGGCAAGAGGGTCTGTGGGAGGACCACATGGCAGGGAACCATGGTAGCCTTCAGAATCTGATGGTGGCTGGCCTTAAGCCAATGTCAGTAAGAAGAATCCAGGACCCTCACTTACAGAGTCACAAGGAAATGAATCCTGACAATAACCTAAATGAACTTGGAAGAATATTCTTCCCCAGACAACTCACCGGAATAAAATACAGGTTGGCTCATACCTTGGCTACTGCCTTTTAAGACAGGAGCAGAGTCCAGCTAAGCCATGCCTAGACTCTTGGTTTATGAAACTGTGAGAAAAAAAAGTATGTTGTTTTCAGGTGGTAAGTTTTGGTCATTCATTATACAATAAAAGAAAATACATGAATAAGAAATAGGTATAAAAAAATAACTTGGGAAATGGTAACATTCACATGTCTAAATAAAAATTCATCCACAAACAACTGATGAACAGAGTAAATAGTAGATAGAACACAGCCAAAAAAAAAAAAAAGAATTAGTAAATTGGAGAATACATATAAATAGCCTGATATGAAGCATGTACATGTATAAGTGGAAAGTATAACAAATAGGTGGCAAGATACTGTGGTTAGAATGAATAGCTCTACCACAGAGCTAAAGGAAGTAAAAGGAGGGAATACTGAGAAGAAGGGGAAGGAATATTTGGAGACTATGTGAAGATGAAGGAATATGATGATTGAATATTTTCTAGCACCAAATAATGTTTGAATTCCTTGGCTAAAAGCATTACCAAGTTATAGTAGCGATTTAAGTAAATTTTCGAAAAACCACCACATAGCCAAGCCATACTGAAACTGCAGAACCTTAAATACAAAGACAAATATGAAAATCAAAGAGAAAAGATAGATCTGAAAAAGTATGACAAAAAATTGATAGAGATGTTTTATAAACAGGAATGAATCAATAAACCAAATTGGAGTCATAGCTACAAAGTTAAGTGTAAAACAACATTAAATTGGAACGTAGTTACTCTCTATTGTTATCTGAGTGGAAGGACACATTGTCAACATGAGTGCAAATGATACAGAAATTTACTCCCTAAAGACCCTCAGTGAAAGGATTACTAGAGACTATCATTCATTAGTTTGAAAATATAATTCAGTAGAAAAGTTAATCCAGAAATAAAAAAGGGAGAAGCAGCTATGGCAAACAAAGAGATTCATGCCGCAAATCAGAAGATATGAATGATAATTTGTAGTAAATATTAAGTAAGTAATACAAATGCAAATTTCCTATTCAAAACAAACTGGAGTCGAAAGCATAGATATAAACAACATAGCGAAGGAAGAGGGACGTTCAAAGAGAAATCATCCCATTTTTATTTCTTTCTTATTCTACAAGAAGTCAAAGATTCTGATCGATTTTAATTAGAGATTTACATATTTTTGCTAAAACGTTGACTGTGCTATGGGAAGAATAAAGTGTATATTCTATAAATCATTAAAGAAAAATGTATATGAGAAAGACTTTATCAATTCTGCAAAATCAATATATGGAAAAAAGTAACAAAAACATCACAAATAAAAAGTAAAATTAAAGGCGATAATAACTGCCAATCTCCATAATCACTATGTTCACACATTAAGCAGATCTATTAAAGATGAGAAAGCTTCCCTTGAAATTATGTACTGTGTTAAGAAATAGAAACTAAGCACAACTTCACAGAATAAGTGGAAATTAATGGATGGAAGGAGAGGCACCTGCAAAAGAGCAATCCCTTCCCCTCCAAAATTCTTGTGTTTCAAGACCTATATTAAAAAAACAAACCCAAGTCAAAATTATTAAGTAGGAAAATTTGTACTAAGAAAAGAGTATACAAGTAATATTTTAAAAG
This sequence comes from Mellivora capensis, assembly GCA_004024625.1. Taxonomy (NCBI): domain Eukaryota; kingdom Metazoa; phylum Chordata; class Mammalia; order Carnivora; family Mustelidae; genus Mellivora; species Mellivora capensis. The sequence goes on along the minus strand of PISX010020308.1, from coordinate 26,600 downwards.
AATCATAAATACACATTAGCTAAAATATAGTCAAATTATAGAGAAAAATACAGATAAACAAAACCCACACATACATAAGAATTTCACAATTCCGCAACTGTAATACAAAAAACACACCTTCCCAGCCAAAAGTTATTTAGTAGATAAAAGACTGATATGATATAATTTAAATGTTCTCACAAGCCTACTGTTGATGTAGGACTATAATATGTAAGAGTACTCTTGAGTCCCAGTACTATTCAGTGATGAGGATGTCAAATCTATAAAGTACTTCTTGCCTTTCATAAGATTGAGAAGTAGATATTTTCTTACAGATATATTTATAGCAACCAATATTTTAACAATGACCAGTATCAAGTTTTCATATACTATAGCAATTTAAGAAGAATAAAACTGGATTGAGTCTACTTAAGGTTAATTTCTGAATTTAATCCTGAATATTTATTATCCAATACCATCCTACAATCTTCCTAGTTCAAATAATCAGTTGCATTATCAACTCTTTTAAAGGAAAAGTAGTAGTGTTTTAAAGTGTGTTTCTTCCTGACACACATTAGACTCAACTTTTCAGGGACAACTTGGGGCATTAACAAACAAATGTCAATATGTAAATAGAGCCCATGAGCTAGATTTTGAGACAAAATTTAAAACATTCTAGTGGTAACACATGTGTGCTAACATCTTTATGTCCCATTTGAATCATCAGCCATAGAGATGGAAGGTATTTGTGGGATATATGAACCTCACCAGCCAGTTGCTTCTGTATTTTTTTCAGCAATATGGGATATTACTCAGGAATAAGGAATATTTTTTTCAACAGTATGGGACATTTAAAAAATAATAGTTAGGAATTATATTACACATGGGGAAATTTAAATATATGCTCCAAAGAAGTAACCCCCCAAATTTCTAGCACTTAAATGACCCAGAAGGTCTCTATTTTAACAGAAGATTCCAAGTATCTAGAAAAGAGATGACATCAGATGTAATCACATATTAAGATATTTTCAATGAACCCAGTAGATGAGCTAGCTAATCATATTTCAGGCAAAGCAGGTATCCTAGTTGTCGTTTTCTTTTTAAGATTTTATTTATTTATTTATTTATTTGAGAGAGAGACAGAGAGAGTGAGCAAGAACACGGGCAGGATGAGGGGCATAGGAAGAAGCAGACTCCCTGCTGAGCAAGGAGTCAGATGTGGGGCTCAATCTCTAGGACTCCAGAATCATGACCTAAGCCTGAGCTGAAGGCAGACGCTTAACCGAGTCACTCAGGCACAATGGATTTATTATTTTTTAAAGCAAAAGAGGTAATGCAATTGTAATATTAGATGGCTACCAAGTCATAAGGATTGAGGAAATCGCCCATGAAAAAAGCAAACAAGTAACTCTTTACTAATGGGGTAAAATGATTGAAGTGAAAATAACAGAAAGATAGCAGTAATGGTATTATATACCGTTTTGAATGAGTGCTAATTTTCACCAGGTGATTAATAATTATTTGTTATTAGTAATTAACACATAATCTTAAATAATGCTTTTAAGACTTCTTAAATAATTAACACATATGGCTGATTAATGTATGACAAAGGAGCCAAGAATATAAAATGAGGAAAGGACAGTCTCTTCAACAAATGGTGTTCGGAAAACTGGACAGCAGCACAAAGTTAAAGTGGGCCACTATCTTATTCCATACACAAAAATCAACTCAAAATGGATTAAAGACTTGAATGTTAAACCTGAAATCATAAAAATCGTACAAGAAAACATAATTGGTAATCTTCTTTAACATCAGTCTTAGTGATGTTTCTTGATCTGATTCCAAGGGCAAGGGAAACAAAGTAAAAATAAACATGTGGCCTTCAATAAACTAAAAAACTTCTGCACAACAAAGGAAACCATCAACGAGATGAAAGGCAACTTACTGAGTGGGAGAAAATATTTGCAAAGCATATATCTGCTAGTGGGTTAACATCCAAAATATATAAAGAGCTCATACAACCCAATAACCAAAATAACCACAACTCCATTAAGAAATGGGCAGAAGATCTGAATAGACATTTTTCCAAAGAAGACATCTATATGGTCAACAGATACATAAAAAGATACTGAACATCACTCATCATCAGGGAAATGTAAATCAGAACCATAATGAGATATCACCGCACACATGTTAGAATAGTTATATTCAAAAAGCAAGAAAGGATGTGGAGGAACTTGTGCACTGTTGGCGGGACTGTAAATTGGTGTCACTGCTTTGGAAAACAGTACAGAGATTCCTTTAAAAATTACAGATAGAACCGTCATCTGATTCCACTGCGATTCCGTTGCTGATACCAGCAATTCCACTTCTGGGTATTTATACAAAGAAAACGAAAACACCAATTTGAAGAGATATATGCACTCTTATGTTCATTGCAGCATTATTTATTATAGCCAAGGTATTTAACCTAAGTGTCCACTGATGGATGGGTGGATAAGATAGTATGTATATACACATACTATTCAGCCCTTAAAAAGAATGAAATCTTACCATTTGCAACAACATAAATGGACCTTGAGGGCCTTATTCTAAGTCTAATAAGTCAGATGGAGAAAGACAAATACCATATGATCTCATTTATACATGGAATCAAAAACAACAGAACAAAGCCAGACTTAGATACAGAGAACAGATTAATGGTTGCCAAAGGTGGGGGTGAAGACTGGGAGAAAATGTGTGAAAGGGATCAAAAAGTACAAGCTTCCAGTTATAAAATAAAGTCATGGGGAAGAAATGTAAGCATGGTGATTATAGTTAATAATACTGTATTGCATAGTTAAAAAGTGCTAATAGGGTAGATCTCAAAAGGTCTCATCGTAAGAAAAAACATTTGAAACTATGTGTGATGGATGTAAACCAGACTTATTGTGGTGATCATTTTGCAATGTATTTAAATATTGAATCATTATGCTGTGGATCTGAAACTAATATAGTGTTATATGTCAATTATACCTCAATTAAAAATATGAGATTATAAACAGAAAAAGACTTTTTTTTACTCTAAAATGTAGTTGAAGATATTAAAGGCAGAAATTATTGGAAATGATCATGGGGAGAGAAACTGAGGGAACTGAGATTCTAATCTATGTACAGTTATTTCAAAGCCCTAATTGTTTGCAAGGATACCTGATACGTCCCCGAAGAAACTGATGATGATATAACGTGCAATTTAGTTGATGTCTTAAAAAAAAAAAGGGCAAGTAGAATTTAATCACCAGGTCTTACAAGCTGTGTTAGTCTGATGAAAACTGCTGTTATCTTTTCCAAAGTTTCTTGAAAATAAATGTTTTCTGAGGGAGTAAAATGAGAGGTAATAACTTAATAATAAACATTTTAAAAAATTGATGGAAGCTGTTTATTTTGGACCTTATTATTAATTAACTAACTGTTCTATGTTAAAGGAGGAGAAGGAAGAAATAAGCACGAGAGAGAAAACCTTACAGAAACTATCAATTGCTGAGCTAACTGGTGTATTATGAGAGCCAGACTGGTCCTTCGTAAGAGTCCTAATTTCTAAACTCTTAATTATTCCTGCTTGTCTTATGATGAGATATTTTAAATGTAAAAAATGTTTGTTAATGTGGGTGAGCATAAGAGTGTGTGTGTCTATATTTCTATACGTTCTTTATATCTCAACGGAAACTGTGTGATACATCCACTGAGCATGAATAATTCACATGAGGACTATGTGTCTATTTTCTTTGTATTTGTACAACAATTTAGTTCCCTTTGGTGACACCAATAAGTCAACATGGAGAGGGCCTGGTATCTTAGCTGCTCCTCTGAGAAAGGAAACCTTTCTAACTTTAAAGGACAATGTATGCATCTGGACTTCTTTTCATTTATTATTTAAATGCTCCCTAGAAGAATCCATATATCCCTTTATTTGATAAAATATCAGGTTAAGAATAGCCAGGGAGTAATTTTTTACTTCAGCTTGAATAATTGTGGGAAGACAACGTGACAGTAGAAGTTTAAATGATACATCTAAATTACTGTCCTTTAGAGAGCTGCGGGAGGAATTTAAATTCCAAAACAGGCAACAACCTAAATATTGTCAGCTAAGCAGAAGCCTCCCTCAGTTCATCTGATCTCCTACTGAGAATTCTCTTGTTATGTGTCTCATGCTAGTTTTCCAATGACAAACTTCAGATTTTAAACTATTCATTTTTCTTATAATTGCATTACTCTATAGAACCATTAAAATAATTAAAAGGGCAAATGAAGAATGTTATATGAAGCAAAAAGAAGGTAATTGGTTTTTAACGGGGAAGTTCATGGTAATGCAGTAATTGGACATGCACAGAGGTAGAGAAAAACATGAAATTACCTATATTAAAATAGCAAATTATCAAAATTATTATTTATATCTACTGCATTGACAGTAAAGTAGTGTATCAGTTAAGAGAAGAAACTAAACCATGAAATTTCTTTAGGCTCTACTTCTTACCATAATCTCTCCCCATCCTGTACTGTGGTTTTCTGTCTCCCCAACCCCCCTCCCCATTGTATACACCCAGATTTACCCACATCATCGCAGTTTAGAGTCCCACTGGAGATGGGCATATTTATTAATGAACTACTGAAAAACCATAAAACATCAAGAAAAACATATCTTCATCTTTTACCTTTATTTATGTTAGGACCTTTTGTTTGTTTGGTTTGATTTTGGTTTGTTTGTATATGATGAAATAGCACACCAACCATCATTTGGAGGGGAATACAAATTTAAAGCAGAGGCCGCTTCAACAGGTGATAGAAAACAGGCACCAATAAAGGTGCAATCACTCCTGGGGCACCTGGGTGGCTCAGTGGGTTAAGCCTCTACCTTTGGCTCGGGTCATGATCTCAGGGTCCTGGGATCGAGCCCCGCATCAGGCCCTCTGCTGAGCAGGAAGCCTGCTTCCCCCCCCTCTCTCTGCCTGCCTCTCTGCCTATGTGCAATCTCTCTCTCTCTGTCAAATAAATAAAATCTTAAAAAAAAAAAAAGGTGCAATCACTCCTTTTCTTGGACACAACCTGTAGTTCACCTATAAACTGGTAAACACACACACACACCAGCAATAGCTAAGTACTCTTTATAAAAATCTTCTTTAGTAATGCGAGTATCAGAGTAAGTCTATCCCAGCTCAGGACTGTCATTTAAGTCTCAGACGTGGCTATTTATTTCAGGTTGTTCTCCTCTGATTAGTTCCATGACTACAAATACATATCCATACGCTCATCATCTGGCTACAGAATGCAGATGTGAGGGAAAGAGGCCCTACCCAACTGGGCAAGCACTGGAATCAACAACAGTCCCTTGCAGAATCTGCTAAATGAGGCCAAATGCTCCTGTGCAGATCTCTCCTATTATCTGGGGAGAGACAACACCTCAGGAAGCAAGCTTATAATCGTCAAGACCAGAAAGTATAGGATTGGCAGCAAGATCGTCAAGAGTTTTTCTCCTTATAAGGCTGGATCCATGTAATGGTCAATACCAGAAGTCATGGGCTGATTTACTTTCTACTTCAGTCAAATCAATCACGCCTATTCAAAATTATAAACCAAACCTTACATCATCCTAGCTAGTTTTTCAGATTTTCTCATTTCTCAGGTGTTTTTAAGAACTTCATTTTTTTCAAGATCAGTATACAGTACAACTGACAGGAAGGTAGAGACGTGGACCTACGCAGACAAGTCACTATCACCCCAAGGCAGAGTTTACATAGGTTTTGCTATTACGGTGTCAAAGGAGTATTTCCACAGTGTTGAAAATCCTCTGTGCTTTGCCTATTCAACTCTGGCAATCAATGATTTTTCCTGTCTACATAGTTTTGCCTTTTACAGAATGTTATAAAGGATGAATCATACCATACAGATTACTTTTATAAAGAAAATTTTTATACAGTGTTCATAATCCTATTCTTTTATGTATCCATCCTAAAAGTCACCATCATGAATTTGAATGTATAAAGCCATTTAACTATTTACATATGTCTAGGAAGAAACATATCTGATTTTTAATTACATTTTCATAAATGGTATTTTCTCACAACTTACGTTTCAAGTAATACTATTCACTTTGAAAACTGTCTAGAATGAACAAATTAACTTTGCAAACTACCCAGAATGCATAAAAGAATATCCAAATTTTATTTAACCATTCTCATACTAATGGATATTTAGATTCTTTTTCAAAGTTTTATGATTACAAAAAACTGAAATGAGCAACCTTGTTTCCTTATTTAAATCTGTCAAATGTCTCTAGCATATATTCATAATTTGAATTAGTGTATATGTGTTTGCACAGCAGCAAAATAGCACTTTAAGGTGGTACGGTGGTTTTCTAAACAATTTACCCTCCTACAATTTCCACTAGGCCCTATTTTCAAAAGGTTTTTATTCCACATATAAGTTTTCTACTTTTTCTTTTGCTCATTTTTTGTTTGAGTTGTAGAATTTTCTTACAACTTTTATTAGGTGTTTTTTTTTTAAAGATTTTATTTATTTATTTGACAGAGAGAGATCACAGTAGACAGAGAGGCAGGCAGAGAGAGAGAGGGAAGAAGGCTCCCTGCTGAGCAGAGAGCCCGATGCAGGACTCGATCCCAGGACCCTGAGATCATGACCTGAGCCGAAGGCAGCGGCTTAACCCACTGAGCCACCCAGGCGCCCTAGTTTTTTTTTTTTTTAATTGTAGATGTTAATCCTTAGCCTAAAATCTGGGTATATTACTCACAATCTTATTCAGTTTTGCTTCTCCATTTATTTTTTATCACTTTTGCTTAGAGAACTATCTACTGATGTTTCCTAAAATCATCTTTTGACATTTTTGTCAAAATTCTATTCTATTCCATTTCAATATTTTATTTATATGACCCTAATACTAATTATTTTGTTCTTTAAAATCTGAGTTCATTTTAAATATTATTCTTTTTAATTAATTGATTAAATGTAATTATAAAATTTATTTTAAGCTCTGTTATGTTGTAATATACAAGTTTATATATTATATAATGCCTCCTGGCATTCTTTGCTAGATATTTCAGTGTCCAGTCTAATTTTCTACTAATCCATGAGGTATTTAGACTTTAATATATTCTTATTATATTCCATTTTGAGTCAGAGAATATGTTTTTCAAACTGTGTCTTATTTTACAGTCTATTTCCTGGCTTGGTTGTATCAATGTTCAATGTATACTATTATTTGGATGAAAGGTTCTAAAATATATTTTAGGCTAATTTTATTCATTATGTTGTTTAAATCCTGTGAATCCTTGGAAAAACTTTGACAGCTTTATCTATGAGTTTCACATTGAGCCCTTTTAAAATCTATCACTATCTTTTTGTAGTTCCTTCAGTTTGTGGGATGTGGTTTATATATTTCACGTCTTCCTCTTACGTGAATAGAAGTTTATAACAGCAATATCTTTTTATTGGCTATCTTATTTTGTGATACTCCTCTGCATCCCTATGAATTCCTTTCCACTCAAGTGCCAAGAGTTTATGTTTATGGGATTGTTAGACCAGTTTCCATCAATACAAGTTCATTCTTGCCACTTCAGTAACTGGTCAATTTGTACTAATTTACTGAATGGTCCATTAGTCGAATGACCAATTCTCTGAACTTTCTTATTCATCTAACAATGTGGTTTCAGTTAACCAGTTTTCATTTTTTCTCAGGAACGGAATGTAAAAGAGTGTTCAGTTTGTCTATGTTGGATTGCTAGTACTGCCAAGGATCCAGGAGCATAGAAATTAGGTACTACAGTGATACTAACCAAAATTACCTTTTGATTATTTCTACAACCTTCTTCTTCAACAGATACCTTCTTATAAGTAGGATATAATCATGTTTTTCATATTAATTACATTCTGGAAGATATTTTCATAAATGTACTCATAAACCTATGTCTTTATGAGAATAGTATAATATTGTGCTCCCTGAGTCCACATCTCTTCCCTCCAGTCTTTACCGCATATAGCACTAGAAGTTTTGCTATCTAGACACCAGTGTAGGCAAATAATGTGCAGTCATAATGCTTTCTAGTAAAGACAAAGGGAAATTGGTCAACTACACACAATATTTAAGAGTAAAAAGCAGAATATCCAAATCAATCATTCACTAGATTTGTTATCTAAAAATTATCTACTTGGTGATTTGTCTAATTCTACCTTTCTTTGATTTTTGATTGTCTGCATATATTTTTCAGTCTTTCTCTTTAAATGAAATTACAGGTATAATTTTATCATATAAATGATATGTGTATATATATATCATTTTTAGCATGTATATTTGTGTATAAACTTAGTATTTGACAATGCTGGACATGATACAATGAGAAAATAAATTCAAAGGCAGATAAATCTGCCACATTTAGAAAAATATAAATTTCAATAACTGTGTTGCTACATTTATGTTTTCAATTAGATTAAACAAATGTTAAAAAATAATAATTTTAGAAAACTCCAAGAAATTTCACACAATTATTTGGGAACCTTAATAAGGTTGACAACTCTAGAAGTTAACATGATCTAGTGGACTCTAAAAATGTTTTGCAAGATATTGGGTAGCCAAAGATAACTAAAACAAGGTCAATAAATATGTAAATAATAATAATAAGTAATATCTGGACATAATTATTTGAAGCATGAAGACAGCCACTGCACTAAAACTATAACATTAGAAAGAACTCTCAAAATTAACCAAAAAGACACAGTGGAGACTCAAATGCCTACAGTTAACTGAAAAACAGTGAATCCAAAAAAGCTACATACTATATAATTCCAGTTATATGATATTCTGGAAAGGACAAACCGATGGACATTATTTATCCACTTATCTACTGAAGGACATTTTAGTGGATGTCCAGTTTGGGCAATTATAAATAAAACAACTCCTATGGATAAAAATATCCAGGGCAATGATTGCTGGGTCATATGGTAAAAGTACGTTTAGTGTTCCAAGAAACTACTACAATGTCTTTCAGAGTGGCTTACCATTTTGCATCCCACCAGAATTCCCATTGCTCCACAGCCTGACCGGTTGTCAGTGTTCCAGAGTTTGGTCATTCTACTCAGTACATAGTGGTTTCCTTGTTTTAATTTGCATTTCTCTAATGTCATATGACATAGAGCATCTTCTCATATGCTTATAAGACACCTGTATCACTTTTTTGGTGAAGTATCTGTTAAAGTCTTTGGCCCATTTTTCATTAGGTTTGTTTGTCTTATTGTTGAGTTGTAAGAGATCGTTGGATATTTTGGTTAATGGTCCTATATCAGATGTGTCTTTAGCAAATATTTTCTCCCATTCTGTGGCTTGTTTTCTCATTCTCTCAATTCTCTTTAGACAGTTGTGGCCAGTTTCGGTAAAGGGACTCATTCCTGGGGCTTTCGAGCTGTCGTCTTTCATGATGTTCTCTCCCCATATTATCTTTTTTTTTTCTTTGCCAATAAAAAACTCATTCTCTTAATGGCCTATACTATTCTCATTGTTGTAATTGTATTAAGTATTTTTAATAGTATGAAGTTTGAAAGGGAGAAAAGACATTTGTTCAGTGTCTAATTATTTTACAGAAACACTTGCTATCTTACTGCCAGATACTCTCTGCAGCTGCTGTTCTTTATTTTGTCACTGTTTGTATTGTCTTTTAAAACATATGGAAAAAAAAGTTAATGATATCTTTTCATGGTTAGGAAACAACTCTAGGTCTTAGTTTGAATAAAAATGCATTGAAGTCAATTGAAGCCAAAAAAAAAGAGAGCATTTTTTATTTTCAGAACTACTCCTGGTCACAGGTCTTAGTTGGTTTACACTTCTTCAAGACCTGAACAATCCCTCCAGCTATTCCTGGATTTCTCTCTCTAATTTCAAAGCCTGCTCCTAACTGAAGCAAAATGATTTAGACTTAATCCCACTGGTGAGGACTCGCCTCTGTTTAGTTCCTTAAAACTTTTCTTCTCAGTCATATGGGTTATATGAATGCTGCACTTATTTGTATTTTAGAAAATCACAGAATGCTAATAACAGAACATATTTTTAAAGATTACAAGGTCAAGCAGGGGAATCACTCATTTTCACACAGAATTGACAAATACATGTTTATGTGCAAGTATCATAAGTCTGTGTGAGAGTATGTGTGTGTATAAAAGCCGGGCCCTTCAGATGACAAAAGGGCCCTGTCCATTCACTCTTTTTACCCACTTGGCCCCTTCAGCCCCAATCCTTGAGATTCCTCTGTATAACTCTCTGACAAGTCTAAACACAACTGAAACTACTATATAATTCGATATCTACCTGGATAGTTTAGGAAACCGTCATAAAAAAGGTGGTGAATTACTAATTCAACATCCCAAAGGCAATAACAAATGGATGGTGCATACATTCTAGATATATTGGCCATTCTGATTCTGTTGCTGTTGTCTTTATATAGTTCTTGGCTTGACTAATTAACTGCAGTCTGCTTTGGAATACAAATCTCAGCCATCTAAAATGATGGTAGAATGTCAGATTTATGTACATGTGTGTGCATACATTATATATATATATATATATATATAATCAAAATATTAGCTTCAGGTAAGGTTTTGTGGACTTCAAGTAACAGAATTCAAACAAGTGTAAGGAAAGGAAACATGCTGAAATATCGCTGTAATTCAAATACAATAGAGCCTCACAAATGACAAGAACTAGAAAATCATCAGAAAGCCAAAACCCAGGCTTTTTCTCTTTCAGCATTATACTTTTGCTTCTTGTTTATTATTTTTCCTAATATGCATGATTTAATTTTTAGCTTTGTACATGGAAAAAATGTAGACAGAACACAGTGTCTGGTGATAGCCTGGTGATAACCATACTAGTTTTTATCACCCATTTCTGCAATCTACCCCAAACCAGTGCAAAAATTCCAAAAGAAAGAATAATCCCAATGAATTGTAATAGAGAGTTTGCTGTAAGGTCTATATACGATAGTTCACGGAAAATTCATAGTTTGCAGTCTGATAAAAAGTAAACATTGGGCATGGGGGTGGAAAGTGAATAGACAGAGAACAGGATTTTTAAGGCAGTGAAAATACTCTCTATAAAAATTACAACTTTTCATTATACATTTGTTCAATTCAAGACTATATAACACCAAGAGCGAACCCTAAGGTAAATTATAGAGATTTTGTGTGATTATGATGTATCAATGCAGGTTTATCCTTGGTCAAAAAAATGTACCATTCTGGTAAGTGATCTTGGTAATGGGGGAGGCTGTGCATGCATGGGGGTTAGAGGTTATATATTTTGTTATGAATCTAAAACTGCTCTAAAAAATAGTCTTTTAAAATACAATTAAAAATAAAAATTCTTCATTATCATCTTCACGGTCACCATCTTAAGCACACCCATAATTAGGGGCGCTCCTTCTAACTCTGACTTATGTGTTTATTCTAAGGTATATATGCAAACCCAGTATTCTACATGGTTCCAAAAATAGAAAAATCCAAAAGATAATACTCCAGTACCATACTCCAAAAAGTGAACTCTGCAAAAGATGTTCAGAAAAATAACTCGATAAGGGTCAAATGTAGATAATTTCAATTTATCAAACTGATGTCAGTTACTGCTAGGATAATATGAACATATAATCAATATTATACATAATCCCCGAGGACAGGAGTTCAGTTTTGACTTTATTTTTTCTTACTATCTGTTATTTGGATTCTGACTCATTACAGTCTTTGGAAAAGCAAAAGTGTTTGTACATAACCCAAAATAAGATCTGCATTTCATAAGTGTCATTGGCAATGTGCTATTTAAAAGTTGAAAGAATGCTAATTATTGGGGATGCTCACATGGTTGAGCCTGAATGTGAGAGTCAGTGCTGCTGCTCAATAAAGCACTGAGACAGTCTGAACAATTTTGAAGGATAGAATCGGAGGACTCAGAGCATTTGCAGCCTAAGGCTATGGCACAAAGCAGCCACATTACCTTGCCTAGAAACCACCAAACAGTTTAAAGTATCGTTGTGGGAATAGGGGGAAAAAGTGCTTAGAAGTGTTTGATTTTTAATATTTCTGAGTATACAAAAGATAAAAAGTATTGAAATGCAGCATTACCATATCTGAATCAATTTAGTGTCTGTATTACAAAATCGCTTTGGGTTTTTATAAGAGAAACAGTAGTGGAAACATCAAGGGAAAAGAGTATCACTTTTTTCACTTTAGAACATCCTGAGAGTTTACAACTGAATGTGTTTTTTATTTTTTAATTCAGAAACACGTAGATACAGGGACAAAGACGAGCTAATGCCTTACTTTCAAATTTAATGGCACACTTAACAAAATCACATCCAGTAAAACAGGCTATGAAGTTTTGGTTCTCTGAACTGCATGATTATATCTCATTAATCCATGGAGCTCAGTTGGGCTTTCTTAGTATTTGTGGCTTCCGTCATTTCAATGAGTCGCTGGCACCATGGGCTTTGTCACCCTGGAAGCTTTCTTAAAATGATTGCTGCTTAATAGCCCTCACACTGGAGTTGTTTACTGCCAACAGTTGAAATTAACTGTAGTGCCTGTTAGCCCAAGAGAAACAAAAATTTTAAATTAGAGCCTCAGCACTTTTCATTTCTCAGGGAGCTCTTACATCAAATGTATTCACAAAGAGGTGAGTAGGAGGCAATAGGCTGTTCAACTTCTAGCTAAGTTTTAATAGGATACTATGGCTGTCTCCTTTCTGTAAGTAAGATTTCAACAGTAGCCAACAAGGACAACAGCATTAAAACTCAACCCTTCTGGTATTAATATTCAGTCTGGTATGCAATCTCCATCCTCACAGGACAGAAGATCGATCTTTCTTTCTTTCTTTCTTTCTTTCTTTCCCGAGAAAACAATGCTGGCACCTTTCTAATGCAAACTGAGGAAAATATGTAAGATTTGACAGGGAGAGTTAGATCTAGCTCTTCATGTTTATTACAGAAAAAAAAAAAAACACAAAAACAACGATGTGGGTTCAAGAGGCCAGTTTTATCTTCCTAGAGAGAGATATGCCAAATATCTCAAGCAGATCGTATATGATTAATGAATGCTAGAAGAAAAGATACAACATATTTACCTTCCTTATCTCTATGGGCTATAATTCATTATTACAGGGAAGGTACTATTACCTCCACTTTAGAGATGAGAAAACTAAGGTGCAGAGAAGTGAAATAAATCGCTCCAGGTCAGATAGCCAAGATGGTGCAGCTGTGACTTGAACCCAAGTCCATCTCACTCTAAAACCATAAAGCATGTGTTTTCTTTTTATGTTAAATTATTTTCTATCAATTTTTTTCTATCAAAATAGCCACGTTTCAACAATTCAATGAATCTGGCATATTTATAGAATTCTAAATGCATGGCCACATATTATCAAAATCAAATTTTAGAACATTCCCATCATCCTAAAATAAATCTTATGCCCAGTTAATCATTTCCACCCCTCATCCTTGGTAATGGGATACTTTCTATTTCTATAAGATTTGCCTTTCCTGGTCAGCTCATATAAATAAAATCATATGATATGTATTTTTCATGTCTGATTTCTCTCATTGAGCTAGTGCCCTAGGAATTTTTGAAAGTTAACTTATTTGTATTATCTCTGACCAAATATCTCACAAAACAATATCTAAAAACTGAGTTCAAAAACATAAGAGTTACAATCCTTTATACATGCATTTTAATCTCTCTGGGGATTTAAAATAATGTGTAGCATTGAAATCTAAAGCTAGAGTTTGTGTATTTTTTCCTCTAATTTATATTCCTTTTTTTCTCTCTTTTTTAAAAGATTTTATTTATTTATTTGTCAGAGAGAGAGAGAGAACACAAGCAGGGGGAGTGGCAGGCAGAGCAGGCAGAGGGAGAAGCAGGTTCCCTGCTGAGCAAGGATTTTTTTTTCCCCCACATGGGACTCCATCCCAGGACCCTGGGATCATGACCTGAGCTGAAGTCAGTGGCTTAACTAACTGAGCCACCCAGGCATCCCTCTAATTTACATTCTTATAGTCATATTTAGTTGGTAATGAACTTGACTAAAATGTACTAGAGGCCAATAAACCCTAGGAAAATGAGAATTAATAGGGTGGAATGAGCAGAAATTAGATTTAAAAATTCCTTAGGTAGTTCTTATTACCATAACATATGTAAAGTTTCATTCTGATTATAAAATTCCCTTTTTCCTCAAAAGATTCTTCTTTGTTATCAAGCTATTAAAGTTACAAAACCTGAAAAGGTTTATTTTTATATTAATTTATTTGAAATGTATATGGGTGGGACTGAAAAAAAAAGTAGGTAGGTAGTATTGAAAATTGACATTTATAGTTATACAATAAGAAAAAAGGCACAAGTGTCAGAGCAATCCTGAAAATGAAGAACAAAGCAGGAGGTATCACACTCCCTGATTTCAAACTATACTACAAAGATATAGTAATCAAAACAGTACAGCACTGCCACAAAATAGGCACATAGACTAGAGAGCCCAGGAATAAATCCACACATATACACTCAACTAATCTACAACGGAGGAGGCAAGGATATAAGATGAGAAAAGGACAGTCTCTTTAATTAACAGTGTTGGGAAAACGGAACAGCTACACGTTAAAAAAAAATGAAACTGGACTGCTTTCTTATACCACATACAAAAATAAATGGGTTAAAGACTTGATGTAAGACCAGAAGTTATTTAATTCTTAAAAGAAAACATAAGCAATGAGCTCTCTGACATTGGTCTTAGCAATAGTTTTTTGGACTAGTCTCCTCAAGCAAAGGCAACAAAAGCTAAAATAAACCAAATAAGCTAAAATGGAATTATATCAAACTAAAAAGCTTTTGCACAGTGAAGGAAACCATCAACAAAATGTAAAGGCAACCTACTGAACAGAAGAAGATATTTGCAAATAATATATACAAAAAGGGGTCAGCATCCAAAATATGTAAAGAACTTACACAACTTAATATCAAAAAACCCAAGCAAGCTGATTTCAATAGACATTTTTTCCAAAAGACATAGAGGTGTCCAACAGGTACATGAAAATATGCTCAATTTCACTCATTATCAGGAAAATGGAAATCAAAACCAAAATGAGGTATCATCTCACACCTGTCAGAATGGCTATTATCAAAAAGAATAAGAAATAATAAGTGTTGGCCAGGGTGTGGATAAAAGGGAATCCTCATGCTCTGTTGGTAAGAATGTAAATTGGTGCAGACACTATGGAAAACAGTATGGAAGTTCCTCAAAAAATTACAAATGGAGCTACCATTTGATCCAGCAATTGCTCCACAAGGTACTTAGCAAAAAAAAAAAAAGAAAAAAGAAAAGAAAACACCAATTTGAGGAAATATATGCACCCCTATGTTCATTGCAGCTTTATTTACAATAGCCAAAATATGGAAGCAAGCTCAGTGTGTACTGAAAGACTGAATGGATAAAGAAAATAAACAAAACAGAAACAGATTCATAGATAAAGGAAACTCTTGGTTATCAGAGTGGAGAGCAGTTGGGGTGGGCAAAATAGCTGAAAGGGATCAAGGGTTACAAACTTCTAGTTATAAAATAAATAAATTATGGTGCTATCATGTATAGCATAAGGACTGTAGATAATAATGTTATAATAACTTTGCATGGCCACAGATGGTAACTAGACTTTTATGGGAATCATTTTGTAATACACAAATATATCAAATCACTACGATATACACCTGAAATAAATCTGGTATCATACGTTAATTATACTGCAACTTAAAAAAAAGCATAATTGTTTTAGACAAAAAATATTGGTTAATTGTTCTTCATTATGAATTATGAGTAAAATATATGTTTGCTTCTAATTCTCAATTCAACAACACTTTAATTATATGGAGGTTGTAGTTCTGACAACTATAGCCCAAAAGTCACCGTTGTTAAATACCAAAAGATAAAAACAACAAAAATGACTGACAAATAGGTATAAATATGTTCCAAGGGAAAACAAACTATAAAAGACAAAATAAAAAAGACATAACCATTTTCAAAATCAAGAAAAAGATCTTCACCAAAAACAAAATAGGGTAGAATGAAGCTTGAAGCAGCAAAGCAAGCACAGGTAGCTAAGAGCTAGTTGCCTTCACGGTAAAAGAAATAAGAAAAGCAAACGTGATGAATGTTCACTGCAAGAAATTGGGACAGGACTTCTTGTCAATAACATAATGCCGAAGGAAGCTGTGCCCACTGCCTAGGATTATGGGGTCTATAATGCTACCATTTAGGGGGACACAGACAGTCTCCAAACCAATACTGATCAGGTACTCTGGATTTGGGGGGCATCCTGTGGTGTTGAGTAGATTCAACTGTAAAATAAAATGATAGGAGGGTAAATCTTGCTTATTCTGTAAGAAGATGTGAGTTTCAAATAAGATAAAATATTTCTTGACTTGGCACAAAGGAGGTTTTCAATTCAAATTCTGATGATTATCAGGAGCTCAGCTGAGCTGGAAGAGCTGAGCTGCC
Source organism: Mellivora capensis (assembly GCA_004024625.1). Lineage (NCBI taxonomy): Eukaryota > Metazoa > Chordata > Mammalia > Carnivora > Mustelidae > Mellivora > Mellivora capensis. The sequence continues at coordinate 10,063 of PISX010020308.1, read as the reverse complement.
AGGCAACAGAGTAGTCAGTTAAAGCAACAGGCCAAAAATGAGAGGTATGACTACTCACTTTCTGCAACGGTATAAGCAAGACCCTAAAACCAAAGGAAGAACAGACTCATCCTGTGCCATTTCACCCCGTGAAATTGTGCACTAGTCAAGGATCAGGTGAATCAGCGCAGAAGTGGTGGTGTGAGAGTTCCAATACACCGCACATCAATTTCCCTTCTTTTTTCCCTCACTTTTTTGAGGTATAATTGACAAATAAATTTGTATATATTTAATGCATACATTTGATAATTTGACATATTTCATGCTCATTGTGAAATGATCAACAAAAGTTAATGAACATGTCCATTACTTCACATAGTTAGCTTGTTGTGTTGTGAAAATGCTTAAGATCTACTCCCTTAGCAAATTTCAAGTACAAAATGAAGCATTTTTAACTATAGTCACTATGCTGTACATATTGAGATTTTGACTAGAGTGTATCATGCTGAATTCTAGTAGTTATAATTTTGAGTTCACCGGAAGTTCTGTTTTCATTATGTATTTAATCATCTCAAAAACATTTGAGGAGAGAAAAATAATGTGATTTACCTTTTTTTTTGCAGGTTTTTTTTTGTTTTTTGTTTTTTGTTTTTGGGAGTTTTTTTGGTAGCAAAACTGAAATGGTACAGCTGAAACTCAAATCTAGATCTCTCTTCCTCTATATACATGCTTTTAACAAATACAAAATAGCTTCCTCCTAAGTAAAACCACCCTCAGCTTTTTGTATAACTGCCAAAGATTGTTTTTTTGTTTTTTTGTTTTTTGGTTTTTGGTTTTTTTTCCCTCCTTTTTACAGGATATTGTATTTTCAACTACAACCTGGACAGAAAATGGGAGAAGAACATGCAGAATTGTGTGATAACAGCACTGGATGTCAGAGCAAAGTTGTTCCCTGGAGAGATTCATGATGGGCACGCAACCCAGCAAAACGGGGGAGCTCATCCATTCATTTATGCATTTTTAACTATTTATTAGGTGCAAACTAAGCATCATCCTGAGTGTCAGAGAAGTGTGAAGAGTGACTAAGCCATCACTTATCCCAGATGCGTCTCAAAATATTTAAAGCAGTACATGTCTGTCTAATTACTTTCTTCTAGTCTTCAGGGCTGCAGTACTATTTTTGTATATAATTAAATTGTAAAGAGAAAATATTATATTTTATTCTCAAAATTAGGGAGAAGAGATTATTAGGAGAGGCACCAAGCTTAGATATATAAATACTTTGTGTTTTAATATACATAAGGAGCACTGAAAGAGAAATGGCTTGCTACAGAACACTGAATGTTGCAATTCTATTAAGCAAAGTTTTCCCTGTTTCCTTAAAGTATCATAAAAGATTCTGGATTCTATTATATAAGTTGTTTCATAAAGGAGAAACATTCACATTGTTAATTAGAATGATGCATGTCTTCTTCCTTGTGCATTTGTAGAGAAAATGTTCATAGTCAACACTGTGTATTATAATTTTTTCTATCCAGAAGAAAGTTTCAAGACAAATAAAATTCAGATTAATAAGCCACAAACAAAGAACACCCCCACAGAGGCTGTGAAAAAATTATGCAGATTTCAGTAGTTCACTTTGATTGTAAGGAGCCTGATAACCTAGTTAAAAATTCTCCGTGTGATTTTTCAGGCCTGACACTAGACTAGTACAGAGGCTTTACTAGCAGGCTTCATGGGGAAAAGCTGTACATCCTCACACCAGAAAGTCAGAGTCAAGGACACAGTCCCTTCTGTGAATTTGCATATCCACACATTTGCACTCTTTACCTATGAACTTTTGTTCCTATGTCTCATTATCTGGGACTTCCAGAGGTCTCCTTATGAAGTAAGGGGAAGGGGGAAAATATTGAAGCTACTTTTCTCCTCTCTAATTCAGGACTCAGTACTTTCCCTCGCCAAGCCGTGTCCTGTTCCTATTCCTTACCTACCCCTCTGCTGTCTCAGGGTCCATAAAGTTGTAGGAGTCTTGCTCAGAATTCCCTGGGCAGTGAGAGGACCCCTACATCTGTGCTGATCCCCCCTGACCCTCACCTGTACACCAGTTCAAGGTCGCAGGGGTGGAGGAGATGGATGGGGCAAGTAGGCACTATCTCTGGTTTTAGCTTTTGTTTACGCAATCACAGTAAGTTATTAAAGGTTTGATTGTTACTTTTTATTTTGGATTGGTTGCTTTGATCAGCTACTTGAACACCTGAAAATTTAGCACTTTCCAGTTCAGCTGAGCTCCTCACAAAGTTATGTATCCATGTTCTTCAGAGGTTTTAAAAAGTCTTTCTAAAAGTATCAGTCGCTGATGTAAGTTTTCTGTTTCTATTGACCAGATATTTACAGAGCCGATGGACCTCAAAACAGAAGAAGCCAAAGTCCCCACTGGGGAATTGGAAAAGCCAGGTTTCCCAGCTTGGGAAAGGGGAGTAAAGTGGAGAAAATACTTCACCAAGGAGGAGATGCTTATAAACCCTGGGGGCAACTTTTCAAGAAAATGTAACAAAGAAACAAAGTCAGATGAACGTAAAGGGAATACAATGCTATGTTTAACTGGGAAGGATACTTTTACCCAGAGAATGTTCTGCATATAGGTGAAACAGGTGCTGTTATACATGGCTAAAAAAGTCAGATCCAGACTTCTGCCTTTCTGCTCCGATGCAGATTACACTATCTCCCTGGACTGCCTGACTGGTGACTTGAAATGTTCCTATAAAGATATTCATTCTTCCTATGAATACAGATGTTCTTCACTGTGATTATGTCAGTGAGGCAGGTCCTACTAAAATGTGTGTAATTGGCCTTCATTTTATTTAATGTGCAGACAGGTTTAACCAAATTAATACCAGCTGAATTAAGATAAAAGGCTAAAACTATCTTCTGGTGAGGACAGCTAGCTTGGATGGAGAGGGGCAAGGGAGCCAGCACTTGGCCACTGTCAGCTGGAGATGTCAGGAAGCAGCAGAACGGAGAGGAGACATACACAGGGAGAGGAGAGAAACCAAAAGGAATTCATCACCCTACAATTTTAATAGTCCCTGTACTGTTTGCAGCAAAGAACACAGATGCAAAATGCCAGTTACTATGGGGCTGAAATCTAAAACTCACAACAAGCTCACAGGAGTTCAGTTACTCAATGTTAAGTCTGCTGTGTGGTTACTTTATGTATTACACATGAATATATGAATATTATATAGGGATGTATTTATGTATATATGCATGTATGTATACACACACACACTTACACTTAATATTTAATTATGAGTAGTCATAAGGCTTACAGTGAGAGCCACCCCAAAATAACAAAATCATTCTGGTGCCTTGTTTTCCTTACTTACACGGCAAACTTTACTTGATGAGTCATAACCTGCTAGAATTCTCAGACTAATACAATCCAAAACAGTTTTCCGGAGTTATGTGTTTGGGTGCTTATAGTGCCGACATTCACCATTCCTGTTACAGCTAGTGTATCCCAGCTCTCCCAGACACCCTGTCAAAATAATGAGATGGTGAGAATGCAAAGTGTATATCTCAATGTTCAAGATGCATATCTGGCACTTGGGCTTTGCATGTGTCACAGAGTGGGTTTGTCCAAGGAAATATTTTGATTTGACAGCAGTCTTCCACATGCTTACCCACCACAACTTCAAAAGTACAAGTCTACCCTAATGATATATTTAAAACTTCTAGGTCAAAGAGTACAAGTTGGGTTTATCTGAATATGGACTGTATGTAAATGACCACAATTTCCCTAATGGACAATGTAATTTAAGTAACAGTAAGACATAAAGGAAATTTTTCAGCCATTAAAGCACATTTTGGGAGGTATTACGAATCATCATACCAGATGCCAGATTTTCATTATCTCAGATTCCTACTCTCAAGAAATACATTTCCATATAATCAAAAAACATTTAGATTAATAGTCATTTTTATGCTGAAGGAGAGTGCATCACATTTCTCTTAAGAAATGGCTAAATTTTTCTTGTTTCTTTACTTCTTTCTTAACCAACTTTAACAAAGAGCTATATAGTCCATACTGCTTCTAGCACTGAAAATGTCCCTCGTGTTGTTCCACGTGATTCCTGCACCTGTGCTGAATTCCTCCTACTTCTCCCATGGTTTTCTTCCAACAAATTATTTTACTCTCTCACATCTTTATGGCCTACAGAAGTACTTACATATAGACACGAGATCTGCAGTAAATCTTTTACAATGGATTTAAGGCTACCCAAACTTCTTGAGTTAGAAATCTATCTACCCTTGGGGCACTTGGGTAGCTCAGTTGGTTAAGCGTTCTACTCTTGACTTTAGATGAGGTCATTATCTCAGGGTCTTGAGATGGAGCCTCGTTTTGGGCTCCACGCTCAGTGAGGCATCTGCTTCCCCTCTCCCTCTGGTGCTCCCCCCCAAAATAAGTTTTAAAAATCTTTTAAAAAAAGAAATCTATTTACTCTTTATTGGTCTACATCTGCTCACTATATTTTCAAAACTGTCATTTTAAAAAGCTTGATTACATTCCTAGCACTTTGACTGCTTTGTTGATAGTACCTGGTACTCTGGCTCACCAGCTCCATTTCAAGCCATACTCTTTGGGTTACCAACCTTGATATTCTCACTCAACTCTTGGATTGTTTATTTTCTCAAGTTTTGGCTCATACCCAGATGCAGACAACTCACTCTTCTTATATAGACTTGTTTTCAAAGATCAAGAAAGTGAGGCATTTTTTAAAATGGAACTCCAGAAGAATGATATTTATCTACCCTCAATGAAGACCACAGGATCTGTATGCCTAGCTTATATTTATTAATATGAGGCCTTAAAGAAGTTCCATGATATTTCTAATAAGTGAGCTGCTAATCTTACTGGGCTTTGCTGCACAAATTGTTTTGCTCTTGTTGCTTCCAAGATATTCTGTTTGTCTCTTTCAACACTTTGTGCTGTCTAGGTGCAGATCTGTTATATTATCCAATGCAGTATTTGCTGATTTTCTTAGATGTGTACATTAAGGTTTTTTTCAAGTTTAGAAAGTTTCAATCCTCATTTCTTCAAGTATTTTCTGCACTTCTCTCTCTTCTCTTCTAGTCTAGTCCATCATGGGTGTGTTGCCATGCTTCCCGGTGTCCCTAAGTTCTCCGAGAAACTATTCATCTTCATTTTTTCTCTTTTCTTCAGATTGCCTAACTGCTTCTGGGCTATCCTCAAGTTTACTCATTTTTTCTTCTGCCAGCTGAAACCTGCAGTTGAGCCCCTCCGGTGAATTTTTTTTTTTTTACTTTAGGTATTGAACTTTGCAACTTTAGAATTTTCATTTGGTTCTTTAGAACATACATTTTATCTCTTGCTGCTTTCATTAATTTCTTGAGTCACTGTCATCAAACTTTCCTTTAAATCTTAAACATGGTTTTCTTTGAATATATTTATGGAACTTTGTACTACACAGTACTCTATTACTTGTACTTTGAACATATTTATAATAGATGCTTTGGTTTCCTGCTAGGTCTAACATCTGGACTTCTTCCAAATCGTTTTTCAAAAACAAACACGTATTTAGCTAAAAAAATGATTGCAAAGGTGACGAAATGAACATACAGTTATCATACAGTTATCTGTGTTAAGGATTGAGATATAGGAGTAGTGTGTTTGTGGGGAAACGTTTTTTTTTATTATTAAACCACTTTAGGGATTTCTTTTTTCTCAGCACATTTTTATGCATTCAGTTTCCTTTTGTTTATCTTTAAAAGAATCAGAAGAGGGGCATCTGGGTGGCTCAGTCATTAAGCAACTGCCTTCAGCTCAGCTCATGATCCCAGGACCCTAGTATGGAGCCTGGCATCTGGCGCCCTGCTCAGCGGGAAGCCTGCTTCCACCCCTCCCACTCCCCTTGCTTGTGTTCCTCCCTTGCTGTGTCTCTCTCTGTCAAATAAATAAATAAAATCTTAAAAAAATAAAAGAATCAGAAGAACAGAACATCTTTAATCTCCTTCCCAAAAGTTCCTATGACTCCTTCTACTCTTTTGCCATTCTATGCTATAATCAAACATTATATGGATATGTCTATATCCACAGTTTCTAGATACCTTAATTTGGATCAGCAAGACATAGAATTGAAAATAAACGAACTGAAAATAAAATAAAATGTGTAACATATAGATATATGAAGGCTTTATATTTTATGAATAATTAAGTATAAGCTTTTTTTTTTTTTTTTCCGGAACTTTCCTTATCTGACACCTTCTCCATAGCAATTCAGGAAGTCTGTTCTTCCAGTGTCCGTCTTTACATACTGATGAGCGCCATTACATTCCATCCTCTGGTCCACTGCATACCTTCAAATACAAAAGTTATAATCTATTCTCAGAATCATTTTTCCCCAAGGCCAAAGTTTTTGTTTATGCCTCAGTTCATCTATTTTTTATGGTAGCTACTGTCCTGTGAATTTCTTCATCAATTAATTTCTAACAAGTCAGTCCTATAATTTTTTTCCAAACTCTGAATCCAATTAGTGGTTATCTCATTTTCAAATTAAAACTCCCTATCACATAGGTCTTATTATATTTTCACATTTAAGTTCCTTTAACCTCAATTTCTAGGTTAGTAGTAGAAATGAATAATACTAGAATTTAAAGCACTGAGCATTTTTAAAGAATCCTTCACAAATATCTAAAGAATGTAAATTGAACTACAGAAATAGACAGGATGGGAGAAGTTTCTAAACAGTGTGGATTTATTTACTGACTATACAGGGAGTACTTAATACATTTGATTATCTTAAACTTAAAGAGCCATCTTGACTCAGCTATTAACATTTTGTACATTTCTTTCCAAGAACTGTTTTTCATTAATGCATATATATGTGTGTATATATATATATATATATATATGCATGTGTATAGGTATGTTTATGCTTATATACATAAATTTATATTTATATAATTGAGAATAAGATGACATATATAGTTTTATATCTTTGCATTTTCATCTGATTTACATCTTCAATATTTTACTTAGCATTAAATATTAACCAAAATGTGATTTCTACTTAATATATAACTATTCATATATGCAGTGCATTAGTCAAACACTTCCACATTGTTCACCATTAGTTTTATTTTTCCTTTAGAATTTTTGTTCACATAAATATCACTCTAATGAACAGCCTTTGGAACAAACCTTATCTTGTATCTCTGATTATTTCTAGCACTACTTCTAGGGAAAGGTCTTGAATGGGTAGTTAAGGGCTAAATAAAGGTTTCTAATACATAATTCAAATTTGGTCAGGTAATATTTTATACTCCCAAAAAATATTATGCAGGGACTCATCCTGTCCTAGTTCTCCAAGATGTTTGTTTTTTACATAATAAAAAAATAGAAACAACAAAGCAACTCTACATATTTTACACTTGGATTAATTCTTGTTTTCTCAAATCAACTCTATATTCTCCATGAAAAGCCTGAGCCCAAGAGGTGAAGAGTAGGAAATTAAAGTTCAAATTATTAGTATTGCTTTCCAAAAAAGGCATTTAAAATTCTCTGCTATTTGTGTTTATATTAGGAAACATCTTTTTTAAATGTCAGTGAGCATGTTTTTGAAATGCATTTCCTTAAGCATCCTTATTAATATTTCCCATCTTATTTTAATAAAACATATCTAATCAAGATGTTTTATATTTAATCTAAATATTGTATATAAATCAAAATACATTAATCTTGTGCATGCAATCAGAACATTAGAAATTTTAGAGCTACATAACTATTGATTTATTGAGATATGTCAGCCACCAAAAGCAGCAAGTAATGAGATGAGTACAAATAATTTATGCTGGGAAAATTCTAATCATATTTTTAAAAAATTATTGTGTGGGTAAATGAACATGTGCAACTATGATGAACTAATCTTTTTAACTATAACAGTCTCAGATGTATTTAAAATATTGAGATTTTATTTAAAATAATATTTATAGTTCTTCCTTAAGAAAACGTATTTTAAATATATTTTTTTAAGATTTTATTTATTTATTTGACAGACAGAGATTACAAGTAGGCAAGAGAGGCAGGCAGGGAGAGAGAGGAGGAAGCAGGATCTCCACGGAGCAGAGAGCCCGATGTGGGGCTCAATCCCAGGACCCTGGGATCATGACCTGAGCTTAAAGCAGAGGCTTTAACCCACTGAGCCACCCAGGCGCCCCTATTTTAAATATTTTGGTCTCATTGCCAAAGGGAGAAAAACAAACTCATCAAGTGATATTATTTTAATTATCTTTCTAGTTTGCTGTTAAAATGCCAAGAGACATATTAAGTTTAACAAATACCATAAAAGATTGGAGTGCAAGCTGGTTTAGCTACTCTGGAAAACAGCATGGAGGTTCCTCAAAAAGTTGAAAATAGAGCTGCTCTATGACCCAGCAATTGCACTACTGGGTATTTACCCTAAAGATACAAGTGTTGTGACCAAAGGGCACATGCACCCGAATGTTTATGGCAGCGATATCCACAATAGCCAAACTATGGAAAGAACCTAGATGTCCATTAACAGATGAATGGATAAATAAGAAGTGGTATATATATATATATATACACAATGGAATACTATGCAGCCATCAAAAGAAATGAAATCTTGCCATTTGCAACGACATGGAAGGAACTGGAGGGTATTATGCTGAGCAAAATAAGTCAATCAGAGAAAGACAATTATCATATGACCTCCCTGATCTGAAGAATTTGAGAGGCAACATGGGGGGTTTGGAGGGTAGGGAAGGAAAAAATGAAACAAGATAGGATCAGGAGGTAGACATTAAGGGACTCTTAATCTCACAAAACAAACTGAGGGTTGTTGGGGGTGGTGGGAGGGTAGGGATAGGGTGGTTGGGTAATGGACATCGGGAAGGGTTATGTGCTATGGTGAGTGCTGTGAAATGTGTAAGCCTGATGATTCACAGACCTGTGCTCCTAAAGCAGATAATACATTATATGTTAATGAAAACCATTTTAAAAAACTCCAAATACCATAAAAGAATATATCATTTTTGACTATATAAAGATATTTTTTAGGTCTTGTCTTTTTTTCTTGGGTAGTCATGGGACATCGTTTTAGGGGAGCAATTTCTAACTGCAGTTATATACCTATATTTCTAGCTACAGAATAATATATATTCATATAGATTATACATAATGCCAGACATATACTATGTAATGTATCATATATATATGTATATACATATATATATGATGTAACTTAAGAAAGTGGTGAAAAAAAATAGAAAATGCTGATAGAAGGCAAATTATCTTGGATTTTATAATGACATCTAACTTAAAATCCCTATTTTAGGGCCTAAATCAACGTTTTTTTAGTTTTAATTGATACTAAATAATACATATTTCAGCATAGTAATATAAGCAGATTCAAATTTAATATATATTCCTAGGAAGCACACATGATTTACTCTTAGGAATATGTCTATGAAAAATAAGAAAATTTGTGTGATTGTTTAGAAATGAAACCAAAATGAACAGGACTCATATCAAAGCATGCCAATCAATTTTTTACTTTTTTTAAATTCATAGTTGCCACATGAGGTGGCTAAAGTAGGAATTTAAGAGACATATATTCTGTTTTAATTTGTAAAACATCATCTGACTGAGAAGATGGGTTAAAGTAATAAGAATATTTGTAAAACATTATAAAGTGATTTCAACTAATACTGTGCATCTATGTGGTGAAAGAGAGTATATGGAATGAAGCAATGATATGTATCCTTTTATATTTTTTTCTTCAAGGTGAATATAGGACAAATAGGAGAAAGACTGATGTGGTAAGTGTGCATTATTTTAAGGATCATAAATTTCATTATCCTCATTTTCTGCCTCTTCTCAATCACACATATTTTCTCTGCTGTTATGATTAATTGTGCAGAAACACACAAGATTGACAGTGAATTAACCACAGTTGTAGGTTTTTCGGTTACACAAAGAAGAAACCAGATAGTACTTAAACACTCCAACAATACATCAGAGAGACAATAAAGCAAAAGCTTG